>MU226059.1:2566249-2577882 GCA_018584345.1 Thuja plicata | reverse complement strand
CATGTGGCTTTGCATATTGTAATTCTAAAAGTTTATAATTCCACATTTGTGGAGATAATAAGAAGCCCATTTTCTGTTCTTGCAAATTGTTGTTGCTTCTCTGTTTCTGTTATGTGTTTGTGGCATTGAGGGGAGCACCCTTCATCACAAACTATCACTTTCCTGACACAAGGATGACACAAACCATTCCACCAACATGAAGGATGATCCTAATACCTACATTGGATGGAAAATTGGAATGATGGTTCTACACAGACATGGAACATATATTTCTTAAAGTCTGACTTTTTAACTGATGCATCTCTACTGCACTTGAAAAATAAATCAATAGTATTTCTCAATACTACTTAAACACAGTTTTCTCTTGGTATGATTGTAACTCTTTTCTGCACTGATGATGATCCAACTAGGGGCATTTATGTAGTTATGAATTTTGTTTGAATGATTCACAATTGATGGTTGTTATGTCTTCCGAGTTACTCCATGACATCTGTGCAAAGACAAAGAGTCGCAAGGATAGGGAGCACAATATTTTCTTGGTTTTTTGCATATGGTGATTGTTCCAAATGATCCTATAAATTTCACCTAACTTAGATGTTTATGGTAAGAGCTGCCATTATGGGTGGATAGCCGTATATATCTCGATCTTCGTTATGTGTAGACTACGATGAGGTTGGAACAAATTCCTTATTTTTTTTCTAGAATCAGATTCTTGCTAAGGTATACGAAGCATAATGTACCCAAGGATATGATTTTTCAAGGTCATTGCGGGTCCAATACCTTGCCTTACACAAAATCTAGTATATTAAAAGGAAGGTGACTATCTTGTCATCCTAGCTTCTATGCCTTGATGCCTAAGTCTATTTCCGATATTCCAATAAAACACAGTATTCATACTTTCATAATATCAGTGGGTATTAGTGATGGTTATACTACCAGGTGGTATCCATTTCAAAAAGTGCCCAATGATGATAAACATGTTGCAATATTTGCTAATCAGTGACAAGTCCTAAGATTCTGCATGTAGATGGATTTAGAGATTGCATGGTTCATTTTAAAACAAGTAAACACATCAAGGGATTTGAGCTCAAAAATCATTTCTATTTTTTTTCTAAATCCAAGTTAATGACATAATCAATGATTCCCAAAATCTTTGATCAATCGGGAACAAAATCAAACTCACATTTTAATGTAATTAACTTGGTTCATGTGTGTTTAACTCTTAACACACTTTCATTCCTTCCCTTCTTCTAATCTGTTATTTCTTTCCCTAACCGATCCCTGCAAGTGATACGTTCTTTCAACTGAGGGATTTTATTCTTTTCCTTCAATTTCATTCCTGAGGGGGCATGATCACACTATCATCAACCAAAATTTTGCTCAAAACAGCATCAAAAATGACTTTGTTATCAAACAAACTAGGGGCATGATAGTTTCCTTGACTAAGTTAGAACTGTCAGATAAAAATCTTTGGTTCTCATAAGCTGGATATCTTATGTTTCCTCATTTTAAAAGATTCTTAGTAAGCTCCTGGCAGCTTCATACTAACTTTTGGAAGACATCCAAGTTCAGAATCAATATTATCAATCTTTGGACGACAACCAAGTTTAGAATTGGTATCTTTAAGATATTTTATTGACCTTTGTACAAAAACCAAGTTCAAAGTCAATTCTATTAGATAGTTCAATCAAGTATGAAACTAATCTCATCAGGCATTTCGTTCGATCATGAACGAAATTCTCAAATCTTTCTGAAGTCAACATAAAAAAATTTCTTTGAATCAATGCGTTGCTCGCACATTAATTCAAAGAGGGCAAATGTAACCACGTAGATTTGGTATTCTCTGACTATAGACCATATTTTCCATAAGTGTGATCATACCCCCAATTATGTCACGACAATGTTACATTGGCATAATTCATTTTAAATTATATTTAATGTCCTAGGTGATTTTTATCACTAAATTATATTAACTACTCCAGCCATACAATTGAAATCAGTTCAAACCAATTAAAACAAATCAAATTCAAACATGGCTATAGTATTTAATCATAAGGGAATTAAATGAACCTTAATATATCTCATCACTTGCAAATGAACCCTTTCCCGTAGCCTAATTTATTTAATTAAATTGGCTATAGTCCTATTGATAATTAAAAAGAAATTAATTGTTTGAATAATTAATATTCTTATTTTTGAATGAATTAAATAAGTTTAATTCATTTAATTAATATTCCTTTAAACCCCTAACCTAACCCACTTCAACCACTTTGACGCTAGGTTCAAACCTATCGCAACCCATTCACCCTTGCTAATCTAATTCTAATCCTAATTCTAATTCTAACCCACCTCCTAATGTTGTCACATTCCATTAAGGAATGATTAACAACTCCACCCACTTGACAAAGTCAAGGAATTTCAAGATTTCTTTCCTCAAGTCCACTTTCTCAATCCACCCTCTTACACTCTTCCCATGCTTCTTTAAGGATCCCATTAATGCCTCATTAATGAAGATTCCTTAAGCCCATGTCTTCACCATGTCTATTGAATGCCTTTGGCATTTATTTCTTCTTACACACCATTAATGAGTTTTTCAACTCCATTAATGCACCTTGTCCCCCCTCTCTCTCCTCATTCTTCTATAAATAGAAGGTGTTTTTGAGAAAAAATAATCCTTCATCTCATATTAAAAATTGCATTGTTATGCTATTAGAATAAACCTAGATTCATATCATCTTCTAAATTTCATGTTTATGCATTGTCATTTTCATGCTTTTTAGAGCTAGATTGCATGTTTAATGGTTAAATAGCTTGTTTTAATTCAAATATTTCATGCTAAGTCGTATATGTCACTGATAGTAGCATAATCTGAGGGCTATTATGTTACTTATCACACTCTTCTTAGTTAGAAAGCAATATGTCAATTTTAGTGTTTTATATGCTCTTCTAACCATGTTTTCCACTAACGCAATGACCTATTGAAGTGTTGTGTCTCTCTTAAAAGGTACAAAAATCACACACACATCCACTACACCCTCATGGGAAGGATCATAGTCTGATGCCTCCTCGATCCATGGTTTTATCTTCTCAGTGGTAGTAAACTGTGGAAATGGGTATTGATCTAGATAATCTTTGAACTCATCTGCGATCCCTCTATCAGCAATATCTAGTAGATAATCCCAACCTATGAGAACCGCCTGTGTGATGTCTTGAAGGGAAGTGTCATATTCTAGTCAAGCTCCCCACTCTGCCTCCTCATCTCTAATGTGGGCACACATGGCCTAATCCTGTGGCATACCATGTGTAATACCCCTCTAACCCTAATACAAGTTTTGTACTTTTGAATGAAGTAAGATCTTCCAATGTTTTCTTACAACTTAATACTTGTTTAATCTATTCCTAGAGTTTGTTATAATGGTTCCATGAGCTTTTATCTGAGGATTCCAATATCAGACATATTGTGTAAAGGTATCATTTTTGTATGTTTTTATCTCCATATGTATATTGAGGACCTTCAAGAACTTTCTTAATACATTTAGGATGTTAAATGATATGTACTTGATGGATATATACATACATATATATATATATAGGTGTATTTATTTATACTTTCTTCTCTTAAGGTTACTTTTGATGAATCTTGTATCTCACTCAATGATTTAGGATATTTCTCATGATTATGCTGATTTATTATTAGTATCGATTATATACTAACCCAATGTTCAAGTTTCTAACCCTCATTATGATAATGCTATATTCTTTGTGTGTGTGTGTGTGTGTGTACAAGATGTGTTTTCATGATTCAGGATGAAGTCATAGTTACTCACATGGGTGAGGTCCACATGATGTATCGATCTTGATCATCTCTCTACAATGTCCTCTTTTATATGTATATCAATGCACATGTATTTCTGCTCTGTGATGCAGGCTTGTAGGTACTGGGCATCGACTTCACCTGGCTTAACAGGTCTGAGTGTGCCCCAAAATCCTTGATCGTTGTTGTTGTTACAGAGATAGTACCAAGTCCTCGCAAGAATAAGCCTACCTTTGGTCCTTTTCTTATGATCCTTTGCACCTGAGTTGGGTACTCCTGATTTGGTCCCGTATATTTTTTCCTTGGCATGATGGTAACTTATTTTGTTGTCTGGATAGCTTGTTTGCTTTGTAATTATTTTTGGAATTATTGTTCCATAGGACTTGCTTGAGGATTGGTTTATTTGAGTGGATATTCTCTTGCTTCTTGGATTGGACATTATCTCTTTTATAGAATTATATCAGGTTGGAGTAATCAACATAATATGAAATTAAAATATCTTGTAATAAAGATTATAAAGTATATTCATAAATTAATGTCTTCTTATTATAATAATAATAAATAATAATTAATAATTAAATAGGTATATATACTCATAAGCATATGGGTGCACACATATGCATATGTGTATATATATTTATATATATACTTTGTGCTAAGATAAATCTAAATTAACCTTTATTAAAGTAAATAAATTAAAGAGTGTAATAATAGTTATGGTGCGTGAATAACCTACAACTAAGGAATAAATTAATAATATCCATTCCTAAACTATTAACCAACCTTTGGTTATGGATGGTTGCATCGGTTGGATTTTTCCCATGCAACCACTCATGTAGCATATTTATGAGAGGTCCTTCTGTAGAGGAGGGGGGAGAAGATTTTGAGGAATAAAAATATAGAGAGGGAATAAGGGGCAAAAACCTTGGGAATGATTTCCTCTGATAGTTTTAGGAAGATAGTTTTAGAATGAAAATTTTATGTGATTCAAGATCAGATAATTGGATGGAAGACTCCAGGGAGAGAGAGATATCATGCTATGGTGGAGCCTCTTGATCTCATTTTAATTTCCTCTACTTTCTTTGCAGGACTCCAGGTACGATCCATACCTGAAAGAGACTTTTTTTCTCTGTCAACATATTTTGTGTGCGTGTATTGCATTTTTCTTCTTCTGTATGATAATATTTGTGCTTATTAAATAAATGGATTATAATTTTTTCATGATGTATTCTATGGTTAATAATGGTTTTTCAAGTATTTTATACCTTCAAGATTAATTTTTATAAGTTTGGAATCATTTCATGTTGTTATTTCCTTCTTTATCCATTAGGACCTATTTCTGTTCTATGTTAACTCCCTAGGATGATATGATGTTTTGTGTGTACTAATATATGTTTTTGGAAGGTAATGGAGGAGATCACAAATGGGTCTTCCTCAGATCTCACTTCTAGTTCCCAAAAACCTCCCAGTTATGGTCGTTTATGAGACCTTGTCAAAATTGCCTTGTTCCGTGCCATCTCTACAAGAACAAAGTCATTTGCGCAACTCTGGGCCCCAAGTGTGCAGCTCCCATGACCAAGTGCACAACTTATCTTACCAAGTGTGCAACTTATCTTACAAAGTGTGCATCTTAGCATACCAAGTGCGCAGATTAGGTCACCAAGTGTGCAGTTCTTCCAGATTGATGGTTTTAGAGTTAAATTGATGTTTGGGGGCCCTATCATCAACCAGAGGCTATTAGGGTTCTTTTTTGGAATAAAATTATGTATTATTTCATTTAATATGGTTTTAATATCATTCATGGTGCATTTTTATGCCTCCTTATACATTTTGAAGCCTTTTGAATGCCAGATTAGGGTTTAGGACTATTTGGTGGACTAGGATCAATCAATGATCCCCTAAACCCAATCCTAGGCTACTATGATGTTATGATTTATTTTCTTATGAGCTTCATGATTTTATTATGTTTTTTATAATCCCTTTTTTATGTATTTGATGCAATGTGGATGTTTTTTTATCTATCTATATACTCGATTGAGGTTTAGGGTTGTCCAAAGGATTCAAGACAACCAGTGCTTTTCTAAACTCAATTATTTGATGTTGTAAACGCTTGTGTACCTATGGTACTTATATTTATGTGCATTTATTATTTTTTTTAGAGGTAGGGAATCTAAGAACACTAGGTGAGTGGCTCACAGTGAGGGGTTGGGGCCCTAAGTGGCTAGTACCAAGGTAACCCAATGGTGAGTTGTTTAATCAAGTGAAAACATTAATAAATTATGGGAAGGGTACTACACATTAACTATGATAAGCCTGGCCCATGTTGGTAGTGCTAGTATAGGCTGCAGATGGGAGTGGGATAATGTGCTATTGGGATAGCACAATCGAACAATCTCATCCCTATGATAGATGTTCGGTTCCGCATTTTCCTACTTGGGGGTCAGGGCCTATAGTGGCTTACCAGGGTAACTCAAGGGGTGAAGGCTATGCGATGACACTCACCTATCTTGTGGCTTAGAGTTCCTACCAATTTGATTTATGTCCTTTTTTTTCCCTATGGTCTTCTTTTGTTTTCTATTGTGCTATGTTTTGGTAAGGGCTACCATCACCTTAGGGGTATCCTAGTTGTTACCTTCTTGCATGGACCTTGGTCTCTATCTCCTATCATGGGGTAGTGGAATATTTTTGGATCCATGTGGTTGGGTGGTTAATCTTTATTATATCAAGGTACTATTCATGGTTAGATGGATGTTCTTGGCTTCTGTCCTTTCCAAATTTTTTAGTTTTGAAGACTTCTTATCATATATGAAAAGATGTACTTATGCATGCGCATTCTTGTAAATGTAAGCTCTTGTAAGGAAATAATTATATCTGATGATATGATGTATGTCAATCTAGATCAAGAAATTTATAAGGGAATGGGTAGATCTAGGTAAAAGGAAAGGGAAAATATTGTATGTTATGAACATGAAAAGATAATGGTTAATGTTATTTATTCACGTATCTTTTATTAATTTTTGGTATCCAAGAAATGATCTTAGACTTAGTATGAAATAATTTATTTATGAATGATTGTGATATCTCTTGATGTAAAGTTGTAGAAAAATATTATGAATTGATTAATCAATGAGTAAGATAGCTATAGAATTAAATATTGGATTATGTTTACTATGTACCTCAAATGCCTATGGAATAATAAAGTATTTAGGGTATTGCTTACCTATTGAACATTTATCTCTCACCTGAATGATTAATGAATAGTGTAATTAATGACATAAGTTTAAGTAGTGGATAACTCATATAATGCATGTAAATATGTTAGGAATGATTGTAGGATTATTCTTGGAACTTAATGTTAAAAGTAAATGAATGATTTCGTAAGCTTATATTAATTAATCAATTACTTAATGTTTAAATAAATAGATTAGATTATGTTTCTTGAATAGTAGCGTTAGGGAACCTGAGAGGACTTATATTAGTTGGTAATATTCCATTGAAAAAAAATATTCATATCTCTTAGTAGTTATATGGCTTGTCCTCCTGGGTTCCCTGGCGGGGCGTGACACCATGTACCCTTCCATACTGCCTATACACACAAATAATGATGAAATGCTCAACAATGTATGTAGTACGGCCAATGAGGTACCTTCTCTAAAAGAAATATGACATATGTCATTGATCTGAAGCCCACTCCTCACAATCCAGATATGGTCGCCAGTTGACCTCAGTAACATCATCAAGAAGACATTGCCAATAATCCAATTAAGGATTGAATTTTTCATTAGTATTCAAGCACTCAATATGGAAAATCAGTAATAGAGTCACAAATAGGACATTTGGTATGTTCACTAAAGTGTAGAGTTAACCAAGAGCATTGATCATGCCTAGAGTTAATCGAGTACATTGATGCTAAGAAAAAATTGGAAGAAAGAGCAAAGAAGAAGATACAATAAAAAGTCACAAAGAAGATCAACCAGGCAGTGGAAATTGATAAGGTAACTCTGTCTAAATTTGTAAGTGGTTTAGAAACTATTATATCTAAATCCATTACAATTCTATAGAAGTTATGCACTCTAGATCACTTCACTACCGAGATTAATGAAAAGCTAAATAAAATAGATCAAGATCTACAAGATAGTGCAACCAGTCTATCAACCAAGCAACATGCATTGCAGATGCATTACAAAAAAGTTCTCCAAACCAAGCTGTTGAGACTAGAATTGAAGAAAGAATAGGAGCAAATCAGAGAACAAGTAACTGAGCTACAGGAAATTTTACTACCGCATTTGGTGATGATGCAAAAACATGTGACATTGGAAAAGAGTTTGGTTACCACCCTAGAATTATGAGTAACCGACAGTATATATGATATGCATGCTTAGGTCAACTTAGAGAAATTAACCCTCGAGCATATAAAAGAGGAATGAAAGAAGCTACTGGAAACTCTTGCGAATGCCCATCCTAACATTTTTGACAAATTGTGAGTTATACTCCTTTTTTCATTATTTTCAAAAAAAGGGGGAAATATATGTATATACGTATAGTAAAGGGGATACTCTAATCGGGATGAGTTCATATACATATATTGAGCATGTACAAAGGGGGAGTCATCATGTATAGTATGTATAGTAATAATTTTCTGATACTAATGCCAATGGGGGAGAATTTTACTCCAATTAAGAATTGAATTTGTCATTAGTATTCAAGCACTCAATATGGACAATCGATAACAGAGTCACAAATAGGACAGTTGGTATATTCACCGAAGTGTAGAGTTAACCGAGAGCACTAATCATGCCCAGAGTTAATTGAGCATAGTGATACCAAAGTAGACAGACTACAAAGAGACTTTACCGAGCAGTAGACAACACCGAGCTACACAGTATAACCAAACAAGTAGTATAATCTAGATACATAGACTACACCAAGCACTGAGAGATAACATTAACTTAGTGGACCAGAGGCCACATAAAAATTTGTTTGGGCACATTATTCTATGTAACAAATTTTTCTATCCTAGATAATGGTTTAAAAGATCAAGAGAGAATTAATTATGGATATACAATGTTAATTGTTTATGTCTCCTATGTTAGATGATCAAGGTAAATTATGTACACCATTGATCTTAGGTTGGGGAGAAATTGTAAAGCCCTAATTGGGTCATAAAGTTTGATATATAAATGTAGAGATGTTAATTTCATAATGTATGTTGATAAATAAATGATCAAGTAGTTGCTATACTATAGACATGAGAGATCAGACAAGGGATTTTTAAGGACAGAGACTATATTGCAGCAATTAGTTTTTAGAACAGAAGAAAGGCTACCGAGAAGAACAGAGAAAGAGGTATTATCATTCACATTGAGGTGATATGTTTTGAATGTACTTAATGGATCTGTATCAACAATATTGAGATTTTATATATTTCAGATTGAGCTTATGCTACTCTCTAACAATTGTAATAGACCCCTAAATCTCTTAACAAAGTAGACTTAACCATATTTTTGTAAATATCTTAACTGAGTGCACACATAACTTGTGTTTTAAAATCCTCACATGAGGTAGATATAATTGATCTCATTGTTACTTTGAATAGGTTAAGATCATCAGAAGTGATTATTCTTTGTAAGATTTAACATGCTACAGTATTTACTGTTGTAGTGAAGTTTTGTGGGTGTCATCCCCACCACATTTTTACCTTCTAACAAGGGTTTTCTGTGATACCAAATATTACTGTCATGAGTACTTAATTTCATGTATTTCTATTGTTTACTTTGCATGCATTTACATTTTAGTAGTGATACTATATGTTTGGTGTATGCAATCTACTCATTCGATTAATACAGAACAGTGGTTACAAAGAATTGATTAAAAAAAATTGAAGGGTACTGATTCACCCATCTCCTCTCAGTACACACCCTTTCCATTATCCCAACAATATATATCCTAAATACATGAACACATAAGGATCCTTGAGATCCCTTTTCCTATCAACTATCGATTGTATCTATTGGAGATTTGATTCTGAACAGTTGATTGATTGTATGTTTGTCATTGATGACAACATATAATACACAACAGTACTTCTGTATGTAATTATCCATATGATGACATGAAGAATTACATGGATAGATAAATGTTTTTGGCATGTTTATTATGCTATGTTCATACACGCAGACCCAGATATGATGTTTCAGTAAAGATATGTAATTTTGTTATTGACGGTTACAGTTCTAGAGGAATAACAGTTTAAGGCCGATGTATGTAACGTGTTTGTTGAGTTGCACCTATCTTTAGGATATGCATGTGTATATTAATGATGAGTTATGAGTTTTTGATATTAACCTAAAGGTGCCAAATGTATTTCAAGAAGATTGCAAAGTTATGGTTAAATTGGTGAAGCCGACTTAGTGAAGTGATGCGTCTATTTAGTTTATACTTGCGCGGTTGTAATTATGCTTGTGCGCTTAGTAGAGATGACAAGGATGTTAAGAAGAGTTTTCTTACAAGTCCCATGATCTCATACTTGGATCATATACTTATAGAAGGTCATTTGTGATAAGAAGAGTTGCGAAATCCAGAGATAAGAAAAGCAGAGCAGAGTGTTTAGACAGCAGAGCTATATTTATCATATGTTGATAATATAGATATTAAAGTTGAAGCTTTTAGAATACAGATAAGATTTTTGTAGGGCTTTACAAGAGGTTAAAGCATCGGCACACAAAAGGAACTGATCAGACAAGCAGTGTCACAAACAGCAGTTCACCCTGTTGATACAGTGTGTATCAAATAACCAGAAGGTTGTATCCTTCACCACTTGGACAGTGAGTCCACCACCCCTAACAGGGTTATTGTAAAAGACTCCTAACAGTGTTAGACCCTTAACCAGGTCACTATACTACTGCATTGTAATGAACAACTCCTAACAGGGTTGTATCATCTTTTAATAGGGATTACTACAAATAGTATAGTTCTTTGTGGGTACTAATTCCCATCGGGGTTTTTACCATTTGGTATCCCCATAACCAAATTGATGTGTTGTGTAATGTGCTATCTGAATGTGCATTTACTTTGTATCAATCCGGATTAATAAGTATAATAAAAAGATAAAGTTGCTGATAACTGATTCAACCCCCCCCCCCTTCTCAGTTATCCTTGAAGTAGTCTAACAAATGGTATCAGAGCCAAGTGCCTTAGAGAGAAATCCTAATAGCTTAAGGTAGATCAGATGGCATACTTCAAAAAAGAGATTCCTAAGTTTGATGGAGAGAACTATCTAGATTGGAAAAACAAAATTATAACACATCTACAATGTGTTGGCTTTGAGATCTTTGAGATTGCTACACAAGAGGTTGTAATTCCATCTCTAAAAGACCTTGCAAAGGATGATGCTACTAATAGAAAAAAGGAAGCATTTACCAATAATGCAATTTCCAAAGAAGCCCTAATCAGTGCCTTATCTGATAGTGAATTTTCCAAAATCAAGAAGATTGACAAAGCATATACCATATGGAAGTATTTAGAAGACATGTTTTAAGGAGATGTTCAAGCTAAGAATGCATGCAGGAAGACATGGAAAAAGAAATACAATAGTCTTGAGATGTTACCAGAAGAAAACATTAGAGCTTACAATCAGAGGATAAATGAAGCAGTATCTGGAATCAGGAACAATGGTGGTGAAATATCAGAAGAAGATATAATGGATAAGTTGTTAACTACCTTGACATCAGACTATGAAAACAAGATCAGTATTCTAGAGGAAACTATGCAATTCTCACAAGACTTCAAGAGAGAGACTTTGATCAGCAAAATCTCTGCA
>MU226059.1:2547819-2561332 GCA_018584345.1 Thuja plicata | reverse complement strand
AGTATAACAAAAAGATAAATTTGTTGATAACGGATTCACCCCCCCCCCCTCTCAGTTATCCCTGAAGTATTCTAATAGTATCATTGGGATATGCTCCCAAGCCCAGAACTGAAGTATCAAGATACCCACTATAATACTCCTAGATGATTAGTATACTATCTTGTGAAGCTCTCTATATAAATGAGCAAGATTGTTGCTACCCCATCCATATCAGTAAGTAACACCAATCATCTCCTCAAGCATTTTGGCCCAACCAGACATGAATCCATGCTGACCACAATCTATCATAAGTATACCCCCTATCAATCCAGCAAGAAATATAGGAAGTCTCTCATAGTGGTCCAGTATGTAGTCCCATGTCAAGTAACAATGAGTTATTGAAGGATTAGCAAAGAACCTCTAAGTGTCTGCAATAGCTTTGGTAGACTGGGACTCGTAATGAACATGTCGTCCCATAACTCGAATGTGTATAATATGCCACACATCTTACGGTGTGATAGTGATCTCTCCTATCGGCAGGTGGAAGGTGTTGTGCTCTGACTGTCATCTCTCAGAAAGAGTAGTCAACAACCCTCAATTTACCCTAATATCAGGTAAATCCACTAAGCTACCTAATCCAAAATGGCCCACAAGGTGTCACTCCTCATCAATCAATTTCTCTGATAAGGCTAGAACATAGACAGGCCTCGGGCATCAAAAAGAAACAACACCTAATCTAGTCTACAAGGAATCCAACAAAGACATCAATTTTTGGATCAAGGTAACCTATAGAAATAGCTAAAAAATCACACAGATATATCTTTATGACCATAACAACAAGGCAAATTCATCAGTTTCCTTAAAAATAAAAAAATAACAACTTTTCACCAGATGCAACCCTATTATGATAAGGTATGACTCATTTACTGGATGTGATCCTATTCTAAGAGGATATGATCCAGAATCCTGGATGTGATCCTATTCTGACAGGATGCAACTCAAAAATTTGGTTATTATCCTTTTCTGAAAGGATGTAACGCTTAATTTTTGGGGAAAACTAGGGGAAACTACAACCTAATGTGATCCTCTGATAGACGTGGGATGTGATCTTATTTCAATAGGATGCAATCTAGGATTCTTAGGAGCCTCAGATGCAACACATGATTTACCAGGTGTGATATGGCACCCTGGATGTGACCCTAGCCTCTACGACCTATATCTATAAAAAAATATGATAAAATTTTAAATTGAAAGCGTAAAATGAAAGGTCTTTAGGTACTCACCATTGATGCATAAGGTACGGGTTTTTGATGTCAATGCTCAATCTCAAAACAATGCTTCTCCATGGAGACCACCATCTTCTCTCCAAATCTCAAGGAATTGCAATGGGTAAAAAGTGAGAATGAATGAGTAAATTGACCTTTTGGGCTTATTTCAAACCCTTTAGGGTTGAAATTGACCTACTAGACACTAAGTAGATTGTCCTAACTCTCTCAATTTCTCATCAAATTTATCAGGAACGCAATAAAATAGGTAGAAATTATATCTCTTTAATGCACTAATAATTTTAGAAGCCTTAATCGTGTCATACAACAAAGGCATAATTGATCCAAATATGCAAAAAATATTACACAGATTTTTCTGAAGCATTCTTCATGGCACGATATATGTTCTTTCTGTTAGAATAACTGAGAGGGGGCTGAATCAGTGGCCTCAAAAATAATTCCAAAAACTCAACCAAACATTTATATATCAAATATAATATCCTCTATTTATCTTCCAGTCCTTCAAGATAAATGCCTTTAAATATTCTTAACAAATATATACTACTCCGTAAGATATACTGCTTATCTTTTTCTAGCCTTTACTTAGTAGAAGAAATTAAACTTAGTGTTTATTGACCAATCCAATTTTAGTGATGTGTAAAGTAAACTATCAATGCAATGAAGGAAAAACACATTTGACATATGGATTTTTAACGTGGAAACCATGTTAAGGGAAAAACCACTTGGGATGATAACCTAAAATTTTCACTCTTCTAAAGTGACCTCGGTGAAGAGCCAACCCTGTTAAAGGTTACAAACACACTGTTAAGTGCGACCTTGTTAGAGGATTCAAAACTAACAGTTTGTCTTTTGACCTAACATTCACTATGCTATCAACAAGAAAACCTTTTGATACTCTTGAGTATCTCAATACAATAAGGATGGTTAAATCCCACTCGGTTAAAAGATTTTTTGATTCAATGGTTAAACTGAAATAGGAAATGATCTGTTCAACAATACAAATTTAACTTGCAGATTTTTAGATCTATTGTTATTCCAATAATACCTCTCTAATCAATATGCTCTTCATTTCCTTTTCTCCCCTCTTTGTTCTTTTTTTCTTAGTGAATGCTCTTGCTTTTTTTTTCTTAGTGTCTGTAGAATTTCTTGGCTCTATTCTTTAGCCTGTATGATTAGATATGTGTGAAGACTTCTATCTTCACCAAAATTGTATTTAGAATTCCTTTTTTTCATAATGAACTATGTGTCTCTTTATATAGACATGATTTAGCCACTTCAATCTTCTTGTTTTCATCATAGATCACTTTCTTGATCTGTAAAGCTCGTCATGCTTGCTTTAATCTGTAAAGCTCTCCTTCATATTTATTCCTCAAATCTCTCATTGTTTTTTATTTAGTTTAAAATAGTTTTTGAAGGGAACCATAACCATGTATAATTTAGAACGAAAGATAAGAAAGAAACAACACCACAAAAAAGGAACAGACAGAAAAAAACAACTACTGGGGGAAAAATATGTAGACAATAGAAACCCCCCCCAGCACAAACTACTAGCAAAAAGAAGCTAAACTGGCAAAAATATTACAAGCCCAAAAAATAGCACACTTAGGTCAGTTTTTCCATAATCTCCGTAGAGTCAGCAATCACAGTCTTATATTTTTTGATAGCCTCTCTGAGATCCTTTATTTCCTTTGTACTACCAAATTTCACCTTGTTTGCACTTTCTCTAGTATGAGTCCCTAGATCAACAATGCTAGGGTCTATAGCAGTATCATCATCCATAGTAATGGGAGTAGTGTTCCCATCCAGCACTGAGAGAAGTGCCCTTAAGTTGCTGTCAGTCACCTTCATGCCCTCATAGTTATTTTTCATGATACGGCTGAGAGTATCTTCAATACTTTGAATACAAATTTCAGTTGTCTGTTGATGGAAATTAACCACTGCATTAATCCTAAGATTAAGCTTCTCCAGCAGCCTTTTATCCACTTCTTCCTCCTGGGTCTCATTTTTATTAGTAGCCTTAGTAACTGGTTTAGTAAGCAGTAGAGAAATCTTATTCACTTTGTCCTAGAGTTCATCATACTTTCCATTGATATCTCTGATTTCATCAAGAAACAAGGAATTCAGTTGATAGTCTATCTCAGCCCACTCTTTCACTACCTGCATAAATCTTGTGGGCTCTTGGCTTTTCACTATCTCATTATCATGGCTGCCACTAGCTTTCTCTGTTTCTTTTTTGTCATTCCCCTCTTTTTTATTAACCTCAATCTTCTCAGAAGTATCCATGGAGAGCATACCCTCTTTAGACTAAGAGTTTGCATAGTTCACCAGAATAGGAATATTGTTGGGAGTAACATTCGCTTTAGATTTCAAGTTGGACTCACTATTCTTCTTTTCTAGGGAGGTAGTACGCACCACTCTTGGGTATTATTAACTTCCAGCATCTTGTTTCCTTCATTTCCTTCCATGTCCATGTCCTCTATATTACCTTTGTTGTCGCTATCCATCTCCTCAGAGGAGTCAATAATACCCTTATCCTGAGAATTAGTATCCTCCTCTGTTTCCATACATGCTTCCTCGGAGAGGAACTTAGCTGCTTCACCCTTATCACCTCTTTCATCCTTCTCCTTAGCCTCAATTTCATTGTCTGTGTCCATACTAGCCTCCTCTGTGAGGATCTTAGCAGGGTCATTATTTGCATTGTTAGCTTTGGCCTTCCTCCTTTTACCTGGAGTGTTACTCTCATTCACCATAGGTCTTTTTCCCTTCTTTCCCCTATTCGAGCCTTCAACCTGGGTTTTATCTTGCAGCTTAAATTTTTCATACTCATATATTAACAGAATAAGCCCATCATGACGGATAGGTTTCTCTGCATTATTTTTGTTTTCCATAATGCTATTACCCAGATATTTGAGTAGAAGGTAGGGGAATGAAATTTTCCTATTGTAGCAGAGATGGTTAACAAGCATAAAATGGAAATTATAAACCCTAGTGTACCAACCCTCAAGCATAAAATATTGCATCATAGATTTGACCAATTTTTCCCAGAAAAGCTTCATATGACAACGTAGGACATAGTCCCTAGACTGTTTGGCAAGTAGTTCTCTTTTGTCCTGGGTATTAGGATACATTCTAGCCACATTTTTGGCCATAACCTTTCTTTTATAGTATTTCAATCCTGACATTTTAAGACCCGTAATTTCATAAATTACTTTCTCAGTAACAAAGAAGGACTTACCACAAATTATCACATTTCTATTATCCCAGCTGTCCACAAATTCCTTAGAAATATCCTTGTTGTATCCATGGAGTTTCTCCATATAATCAGTGACCCCACCTTCCTTGAGTCTCTTCCAGACCTTGACCTCTTTTTTCCATTTACAGACCAAGGGCTCTTCCCATTTCAACTTTCCTCCCATTTTACCAGTAAACCAGACGTCAGAATATCACACAAAATGAGTACAAAGATCACTAAAAATAGAGTTGAGCAGGTAAATAATGAGAATAGGCCGCATTTTAAAATAAGTGGAAGCATCTTTCCCACAAGTATTATTATTATTGCAATTTCCAACATGCGTGGGAGACCCAAAATTAAGGCAACTATGAAAACTATCCTTTCTTGTCATCATCATTAGTATTAGTTCCAGGTTTATGGTGGATTTGATCATACCTTATAAGATTTAGGATTTCAATATTTAATCTTTGATTACCTTTCCAGTTCCTATCATCATCACTATAAATGCCCACATTCGCCAGGCTGTCAGCGACACAGTTTGAATCTCTGAAGGCATGACTGACGTGTGTGACATCCAAATCAGATAAAAGTTTTTTAATCTGAGTGATGATGTGACTTGTATTCCAAGATGGAGTATGAATACCATTAATTCAATTAATGGTATTCATGCAGTCACCTTCCAGCCATAGCTTTGAACAATTATGTCTTTTTTCCAACTTGCAAGCATAGAGGGCCACCATAGCTTCAGCCACATGACTAGTTTGAGATCCAATTGGGATAGCAGAAGCATCAATATAGCTACCTTGGGTGTTTCTAACAATGCATCCACATCCAGAAATGTCATGGTTTCCTTTATCCGCGCCATCAAAACTTACTTTGTACCATCCAGGAGGAGAGGAGCTCCAAACAGCAGACTCACGGGAAGTAGGAGAAGACTTAAAATTTGTAGAAAAATTCCAGTGTTCATTAACATCCATATCAAAGATCCCTTCCATGAGTTTTGATTTAATTATACAAGCTATTTTTGTATTTTCAACTATACTTCTAACAATTTTGGAGCCAATCAAGTAGGAAGTGGAGATTTTGTTTCTGAATATCCTATCATTTCTTTCTTTCTAGATCCTTGATATGACATGAGGGGTAGTATAATTCCAAATAAGTTTTCCCAACTGGTGAGGGATGGGAGATCTCCATTGGGATAGGAACTTTTTTATAGTGTTAGGGAAAACCCAACTGATTTTCCAATGTTGCAACACAACCCTCCAGATTTCCCTTGAGAACTGACAATGAAGCAAAAGGTGAGAAGAAGACTCAGCATCTATCATACAAAGATAGCATCTATTAGGGATCATCCAACCTCTTTTAGTTAGATTCTTGGTAGTAAATATTTTGTCCTGAACAAAAATCCAAAAGAAAAAGTTAATTATAGGGATAAGGGAAGGATACCAAACCTTTTCCCAGTAGGGCTCCACTCCATGGGAGGAGCTCAGCAAATAAGCAGAAGCCACTGTAAAATTTTCATTGGGATTAGGGGCCCAAATGAGCTCATCTTTGCAATTAACTTTGATATCCCAGGGGGCCAGATCCAATTTAATAAGTTTCAAGTGGGGGTCAATGTCACTCAAGTTGACCCATTTATTATCCTTCCAATAATTTGCAACTTTACATGCAATTTTGAGGGAGAAAATATTTGCAAATTGAGCCATAACATGGTAATAGATGAGAGGTTTATCCCTAAACCAAGGATCCTCCCAGAATTTAATTTTCTTCCCATTGCCAACTTTCCAACAAGCTTCTTTAGCTGCAAGAGGTCTAGCTTTCAAGATATTGTTCCATATCACATATCCCTACACACTGATGGGAGAGGATAGGAAGGATTCAATAGAGGGAGTAGCGAAAAGGTATTTTGATTTAAGGATTTTATTCCAGCCTTTTTCTTCTCCAAAAATTCTCCAGCATTGTTTAGCTAGGAGGGCTAGATTGATATCCTTAATTTTTCTGATGCCAAGACCCCTATGTTTAATAGGTTTTCACACGTTCTCCCAAGCCACAAGGTGGATTCTATTTTTTTCCTCCATTCCTGACCACAAGAATATTTTCTGAAGTTTCTCAATAATATCAGCAATCTTGGATGGAATTTTGAAGAGGGTCATCGCATAAACAGGGAGATTCTGCAGGGAGCTCTTCAGAAAAAGGATTTTCCTAGCATTTCTAAGGAGGGTCCCTTTCCATCCAGCAATTTTTCTATTGAACTTATCCAGAATAGCATTCCAAAAATAATCTAGAGGTTTCAGACCCAATGGGATACCCAAATAGCTGGAGGGAAAGAGGCAATGGCACAACCAAGGATGGTCGACATTCTCTGTTGTTGCACTAGAGGGGTGTTCACAAAAAATAGGGAACTTTTCTCCCAGTTAATTAACTGACCAGTAGTAGAGGAATAGGTATCTAAAGCCTTCTTGATAGCTTTAGCTTCTTTAATTAAGGAAGAACCCATTAGCATAGTATCATCCACAAACTTCTCATGGGAGCTGGGGGAGCATGAGGATGAAGGGAGGAGACCCTGAATCAAACCCTCCAGGACCCATTTAGAAAACATTCTCCCAAAGCTATCATACATGATAGAAAAAAGGATGGGGGAAATGGGGTCCCCTTGGCAGAGCCCTCTAGAAGGAAAGAATAGATTAGAAGTAGAGCCATTCACCAGCACCGATATAAAAGGAGAGGAAATGAGTTGCTGAATAAGGCCAACCACATTCAACAAGAACCAAAGGTTGAAAGAAATTTGCAAAGGAAGTTCCAATCCACTCTATCATAGGCCTTTGAGAGATCAACCTTCATAAGGAAACCATCATTTGTTGATACCAATATTCTCATGAACAGAGATAATAGAATCCAGAATCTAATGACTTGGGACAAATCCATTTTTTGGGGGGGAAATAATATCCAGGAGGATCTTTAGAATACAAACTGTGAGGACCTTAGAAATGATCTTATAGAAAGTGTTACACAAGTTGATCGGTCTAAAACTATCAGCATTATCAGCCCCCAGTCTCTTAGGAATAAGGACAAAAAAAAGTGGAGTTAATTTCCTTCAAAAGGGAGCTAGAACCAAAGAATTATTTCACTGCATCTGAAATATCTTTCTCCACAATATGCCAGAAAGCCTAGAAGAAAAATGGAGGTAAACCATCTGGACCAGGTGAATTTAATCCTTCAAAAGAGAAAACCATAGCCCTAATTTCTTTAGTAGAAAAAATTTTACTCAGCATCTTATTATCTTCTCTGGTCATGATGCATGGAATAGAATCTAAAAGAAGTTGTTGGTTGACTTTAGAGAGGTCAGGGTCAGCTTTGAGAAGAGAAGAAAAATAACTAGATAATTCTTTTTGATATCCTCCTCCTTGCACAACCTTCCATGAGAACCATTGATATGATCTATCCTTTTAGCATCCTTGTGTTTCTGAGCAGTCAGATGGAAGAACCAGGTATTCTTATCCCCCGCTCATATCCAAAGAGCCCTTGATCATTTTCTCCAAAACACTTCCTCCTTAGAGACGATGTTATGATAATCAACTTGAATTTTGTTTTCCTTAAGTTTGTTCTCTGCTGTCAAACCCTCCAACCCAATAGTCTGTTGGATCTCTTGGAAGTCAGCTTGGATCAAGGTTTTATTTCTAAAGATATCCCCAAACTCTTCTCTATTCTAGAATTTAACTTTGTTATTTATCCTTTTAAGTTTTTGAACAACTATGTACATTGTTGTACCTTCCACTTGGACATTCCACTAATCAGCAATGTTCTTAGCAAGGTTAGGGTGTTGCATCAATATTTTCTTAGATCTAAAGGGGTAGTTTCTCATAACCAAGAGAGGATTCTCCTAGATAGAGATGGGAGAGTGGTCAGAACCTACCCATGGAAGGGTAGACAAAGAGAAGTCATAGAGGAGGATCCAATCCATAGAAATTAGGGTCCTATCTAGGCGAACTTGGATCAAGTCATCCCCAGTTCTTCTATTCATCCAAGTAAAGTTGATACCTCTGAGATTGAGGTCCAAGAGGGATTGATTATTAATGAAATCCATAAGAGCCACTCCACTATCAATCTAAGAAGTAATACCTCCAGATTTTTTAGAGTCACTGAGAGGGGTATTGAAGTCTCCTACCACCATCCATTAATCTCTCCTTGTTATCTGTGCTTTAAATCTCCTTTTTTTTTTTAGTTCAAGTGATCGATGAAAATAACCCAATCAATCAGTTAACTCTAAATATAGCTCATGCCAGCTAAGTGTTTTTGTCATTCTTTAACTTCAGTTCTGATCATTGATCAACTTTAGTTATCTTGGTCATTGAATCTAGTTGTCCTTGGTAACAACTTCAGTTAACTCGGTGACCACTCCAGTTATGTTTAGTTACTGCGGTGCTTGGTATACATTGTGAACTACTCAGTGACACTTTATTGGTAACACTTTCTTGGTTACTATGATGCTCAATTTATACTATATGTCAGTGTGCACTGTCCATTGGTGTTTACTGTCACTTGGTGTATACTAGATTTTTATGTTTTATCAATAACATAAACTTTGTCTCTTCAACTCTTGAATTCTATGACAATATGTGTATGACCAATCAGGTTATATCAAGTTGACATCAATGAAAATACAATACATTAACTAATTTAATGTCTTGCATTCACTTTTGCATCTCAGTGATTATCAACTTTATCATCTTCAAATATTCAATCAATTATAGCTCATCAATCTCTCCCTTTGGCATTGATCGTAACATACTATGAAATATGAGGTATGAAGCATGTCATATCATACCAAACTTATTGTTCTATAACCAATTCAAATATCTGACTCTCGGTAAGCTCTTCTTAGCTTATATTCTATTCTTGTTGAGTGCTCTCCCTTTCCTCATTCCCTTGAATGGATAGGTGTATCAATTATGTCTTCTGATTTTGTCTCTCCCTTTCTTGTAGAATCTCTTCTCCCTTTTTTGGATAGATATGCATTGTTAACTCTCTCCAATTCTCTCCCTTTTATGGATGGTTTACTTCATTGAATAGTTCTTTCTCTTTTAGAATCATCTACTTTATCTGATGTTTTCTCTACCTTTGACTAATGTTCTTCTCCCTCATGGATATTTCTCTTCTATCCCTGTGTATGTTCATGATATATATTTCATTGATTTTCTCTACCTTTGACTGATGTTCTTCTCCCTGATGGATATTTCTCTTCTCTCCTTGTGTATGATCATGATATGTATTTCATTGAATACTTGTATCCCTTTGATAGCAATGCCAAACATAAATATACCATTGAATATCTCTCTCCATCAACAATATAGCTCTGTATTAGCCAACAATATCTCTTGTGTGTGGTGCAGATAAGTACCTTCTTGTACTGATATGTCATTGCAGGCCATATCTCAGCTTACATCAATATGATTGATCTTCTGGTAATGTGTAGGCTGATGTAGCCTCCTAGTTATCTTAGTGACCAATAGACAAGGGTTGAACCCCTAGTTTATTCCTCAGGTACTAAAATGTATCTTTTGGTAATGACTTTGTGAATATGTCTGCTAGTTGTTCTTTGGATTGTACATATTCTAGTATCACCTCTTTCTCTTGTACTTTGTTCCCTCAAGTAATGATATTTAATAGCTATGTGCTTTGTCTTAGTGTGAATTACAGGGTTCTTTGAGATGTTTATAGCACTTACATTATCACAATAGATAATTACTAGGTCATGATTTCTTCATTCATACCTTTCAGCAATTTCTTGATCTATGCAATGTTAGAGAAATTTGTAGTAGCAGCTGCATATTATGCTTCTGTAGTTGATTGATATATGCATCCTTTCTTTTTACTTATCCATGTGAAAATTTTGTCACCCATAAAGAATGATCCTCCTATTGTGATTTTTCTATCATCTATTTTTCCAGCCCAATCAGCATTTGTATAAACTTGTAGCTCAAATTTGCCTTCTATATTATACCATAAGCCATAGTCTTTGATATTCTTTAGATATCTCATAATTCTTTTAACAGCAGTCTGTTAGAATGAATTTCGAATAACTAAGAGAGGGGGTGAATCAGTTATCCATAGGTCTAGATGTACCAATTGAAACTTTCTAGCACTTTAAACAACTCAGAACTAGTTAGTAGAAATAGTGTAAGTCAACAACATAAATATGCAGTTTACTGTCCAAATGTAATCAGCTTGCAGAAACTTAACAGTAAAACACAACATAAACATTCACACAAGTTGACACCAAGATTTAACGTGGAAACCCAAATTGGGAAAAACAACTAGTAACATGCTACCAAGTTTTCACTCTTCTAAAGTGAGCTCTGTTAGGAGCCAACCCTATTAAATGTTACAAAACACAGCTAAATGTGACCTGGTTAAAGGATTTAATCACTCTATCAGGAGTGGCCTTATTAGAGGACTTAGAACATTGCACCTGAATGTCACCTTGCTCAAAGGATTTATACAATGAATGTTAGGTCAACTTGGTTAAAGGATTTTGATTGATGGGTGTGAGCAAGAAGATGAGTCCACTTGAGGCAGAACTTTTTAACTTAGTCATTTTTCTAAAATCGTACTTCAAGAAATGGGGTGACATTTTTAAAAAGTGGGGTGACATTTCACTTCGGGGCCCTAAGCCTTAATTCAAATTGTCACCCCGTAAGAGACGGGGTCACGCTTGAAATGGGGTGATGTTTGGAACGCTACCCCGTTCCAAAATGGGGTGACATTTCATATGTGACCCCATTTCAAAAACTATATAAAAAATTTGACACTTTTATTGTCATTTTCAGTTAGTGCGATCCCGCTCTAGATCTCTACCCCATTTGTTTATAGCCCAAATTCCTTCAGGTGGTGATGTTTTCAACTTTTTTTAGTTTTATTGTCATTTTTTTTAATTTTTTAGTAGTTTTAACTATTTTTCTAATCATATTTATTGTTTTTTTTTTCCTTCAGAGTTGCAGCTCTTTAGTTATTGTCTACACCACCTCTACGTCTTCACTTTCCATCTACACCACTTGCACGTAGGTTGTTTTTTTAACATATTAAGTTTAATTATTATTTTTATTATTTTTTAATAGTATTTATTGTTATTTTTATTATGAAAAATGCAATGTATGTCCAATTTATTTAATCAATTATTGTACGTAAATGTTAAAAGTTAGTTTAGTAAATGTATTTAATTTTTTCTTGTATTTAGTATATATATCGTAAAATGTACAGTAGAAAATGTACAATAGAAAATTAAAACAAATGAGAAACCCACACCACATATCTGAAACACATAAATTGTAATTTTGTAACCTTAAATTTTTAACACATAATAGAAACCCTAGTACCTATGAATGGGTCCTCCCACCCCTTAAGACCCCTTTAGACACATTAAAATCTCTTAGGACCTATTACGTACCCTTTAGATGGATGCAATGTTTAGATATACATAATATAGATGGATATGCAAATGTACTGGATATACATGATTTAGATGGATGCATGTGCGATGTTTCTTAGATGTTAAAATTAGTTTAATAAATGTATTTAATTTATTCTTATATTTAGTATATATATAGATGTAATTTTTTTTGTATTTTTTTTCTGAAAATGTATAAACCACACAATTACAATAGAAAACTAAAACAAATGACAAACCCACACCACATACCTAAAACACATAACTTGTAATTGTAACCTTAAATTTTTAACACATAATAGAAACCCTATTATGTATCTTAATAGATCTTAAGGGGTCACAGGATCTATTATGACCCCTTAGTACTTATGAATGGGTCCTACCACCCCTTAAGACCACTTTGGCCCCATTAAAATCCCTTAAGACCTATTACGTACCATAAGGGGTCATAAGACCCATTAAGGACTTTAAGTTTCTTTATGACCCCTTAACATTAACTACATAGCCCCACAACCTATTACAAACCCTAAGGGTTTCTATGACCTATTTATGACCACTTAGGATCAATTTGTACCCCTTAGGCCCTATTACATATATTAATGGGTCATAAGGGGTCACAGGATCTATTATGACCCCGGAGTACTTATGAATGGGTCCTACCACCCCTTAAGACCACTTTGGCCCCATTAAAAGCCCTTAGAACCTATTATGTACCATAAGGGGTCATAAGACCCATTAAGGACTTCAAGTTTCTTTATGACCCCTTAACATTAACTAGACAGCCCCACAACCCATTACAAACCCTAAGGGTTTCTACGACCTATTTATGACCACTTAGGATCAATTTGTACCCCTTATGCCCTATTATGTATCTTAATGGATCTTAAGGGGTCAGAGGATCTATTATGACCCCTTAGTACTTATGAATGGGTCGTACCACCCCTTAAGACCAATTTGGCCCCATTAAAAGCCCTTAGGACCTATTACATACCATAAGGGGTCATAAGACCCATTAAGGACTTCAAGTTTCTTTATGATCCCTTAACATTAACTAGATAGCCCCACAACCTATTACAAGCCCTAAGGGTCTCTACATCCTATTTATGACCACTTAGGATCAATTTGTACCCCTTAGGCCCTATTATGTATCTTAATGGGTCTTAAGGGGTCACAGGATCTATTATGACCTTTTAGTACTTATGAATGGGTCCTACCACCCCTTAAGACCACTTTGGCCTCATTAAAAGCCCTTAGAACCTATTACGTACCATAAGGGGTCATAAGACCCATTAAGGACTTTAAGTTTATTTATCACCCCTTAACATTAACTAGACAGCCCCACAACCTATTACAAACCCTAAGGGTTTCTACGACCTATTTATTACCACTTAGGATCAATTTGTACCCCTTAGGCCCTATTATGTATCTTAATGGATCTTAAGGCATCACAGGATCTATTATGACCCCTTAGTACTTATGAATGGGTCCTACCACCCCTTAAGACCACTTTGGCCCCATTAAAATCCCTTAGGACCTATTACGTACCATAAGGGGTCATAAGACCCATTAAGG
>MU226059.1:2518242-2538638 GCA_018584345.1 Thuja plicata | reverse complement strand
CCTTATAAAGGATGTCGAAACCCTAAAAGGGCAACTGCTAGGAAATAGAAACTTTCCTAAGACTAAAGAAACTGCCTAAGTGAAACTTAAGCACTAAAGAGCAATTGCTAAATTACTCTAACATTTTCATTTGCATCAACAAAAGGATTTTCATTTTCAACGATATTAGGAGGATTTTCATTTGCATGAACATTATGAGGATTTTCATTTGCATCAACAAAATGATTTTCATTTTCAACAACATTAGGGATATTTTCGTTTGCAACAACAAAAGGCTCTTCATTTTCAACAACAATAGGGGGATTTTCAATTTCAAATTCTCTAAGTTGAAAAATATGATTAGGCCTCATTGATTCAATTCATCTCTAGAATATGCAAGTAATAAGTCTCTATAAATATTATCATCTATTATCATAGGTTGAGTATCATTCAATGGTGAAGTCAAAGACGTACCTGGAACATCAAGTTACAAGGTGCATTCAATGACATGCTTGCATTCACCTCTTTCATATTTGTATCTTCTGCATCTATTGTATCTCCCATGGTATCTTTAATGTTTGACTCTTTAGTTGTTGTGGATCCAGAAGCTTCATTGCTATTCATTTCATGCATCCTCATTATTCTATCTCTTTGACGTTTAACCTCCTTCTCTTTCTCCACTTGAATTTCCTCATCAGTCATAACCCTCCTTTGTTTCTTCTTTTGACGTTGTTTACATCCCATGATTAATAATTGAAATCAATCACAAGAGTGTCTTGAATAGTTTAAACTTGCAAAAAATTGTTCAATATGCTCCCAATGATTGATGCCTTCAAATGGAGAATATAATAGTCAATAAACAATGCAAAAAATGTCCAAAACCTGGACAATCGATCGCTATCGACTGTACTTCGAGTACAAGATTGTTGATGCAGTAAAAAAACATAGAAGATTTTTTTAAAAATGGTCAAATATGAGACGGGGTGACGTTATGAAATGGGGTGATGTTTCAAAAATGAAACGTCACCCCATTTCATAATGTCACCCCATATTATTTTAAACCAATTTCCAATGACTACGAAATGAGATGGGGTGACGTTATGAAACGGGGCGACGTTTCATTTTTAAAATGTCACCCCGTGTTATAACTTGACCCCATGTTCTAAAATTGAAATTTTCCTTGCCAAAAGTGGTTAGGGTTTAGCTTTGGGAAAGGCTTGGTCAATCGACCCTTGGCTTTGGAACTAGTTTGACCTCAATGTTGAAGGCCATGTCCATATGCAGACACAAAACTCACTTTGGCCTCAAATTGGATTGGGTTTTCTAAGGAAATTTTTTACGAAAAAAAAACCAGTATAGATCAGACAATGAAGATCCATAATATGTAATTTTTTATTAAATTTGATTAATATTTCTATTTTTCAATCATTTTGTATTTAAACAGGTCTATAGAAAAGAGAATACAAGCTTTTTCATAATTTTAATAACTTTTTTATTTTAAAGTTTATTGAAAAATAAATTATATGACATCAAACTACACATAATTCTACACACTTTAAAAAAAAATTTAAAAATCATATGTTTAGGGAAAATTATGCTTGTCGTGATTAAGAGGTTTTATAAACAATGATAATAAAAAAAAATATTTAAAATAAAAATATGGAAAAATATTCTCATCAATCTTAAATGTGTTACTTGCCATTTCCCGAAAGGGTTTAGATAAATAGTTTCATTTGAGTTTGATTTCGCTTGTCGTACACACGCATGGTATAGTCCTAAAAGAGTGACTTTTAAAATGAGGGTTTTAGTAATCCCTATTAAAATTTGAAATTTATCATATGGGTATTTTAAAAATGACATATTTGGAAAGTAGACTTCAAATCCTAAAATTTTATATTAGTGACTTTTTAGAAGATTCTATGTCTAAGTGCCTCAAATCTTTAGGTCAAATAGGACAAATTTGAAAAAATAGGAAACACAGTTCCACTTTTTGGCCAATAAGTGGACTCAACTTCTTGCTGGCACCCTGATACAATGGTTAGAAAGTAATCATTAGGTGTGATCTAATACATACAACTTACTTTTCAAATCCATATCCAATTCAACTCTAATGTTAATTCACTGAGTGGCCTCCATTCTCATTTCAATCTTCAGATCTACTTGGAAATCCATCAAGAAATCACTTTCGTAACTCTCTGCTTCTCTGCTCAGCCTTCTCTACTAGATCATGCCAATCAGCCAATTAACCATGCAATCCTCTTGCATACACTTCTCACTTTTTGAATAACCCCTTGAGGTTATCTTATACCTCTTCATCTAGGTAAAATAAATCTTTGTCCCTTAATCAAGATCATATATCTTAGGTTATGTTGGATCCAATAGATCTTTCCATCATTTACATTTAATTTACTTCTCCAAAGAAATCATAAATTAAATCTTGAATCCATGCGTTAATCATGATTACCCATGCATTTAAATAATGTGGACCAATCATGCTTATCCTTAATTAACTTTACATATCCCAATAGATTCAATTATGTCAGTCAGAGATCTCAAATCTCAACATTTACCAAAATACTGGCGCTCGGCCAACACTGTGTTCTTCCACTCAGTCATCACCGATTTCCTCAGCAATTTACTGGCACTCTGTCAACACTTAGAAATTATGCTTGGCATACACTGGTGCTCGGTCGACACAACTTTTCTCGGCATATACTGTTCCCAGTAAACTAACATCTTGACTTAGTGTTATAGATAAACAACACATTACTTTGTCAATGTGCCAACTGGTCAAGTACCCTTGTAATTTCTCATAACTCAACCATTTCACTTGGTCTTCTTGTTATCCTTGCCTTCTAATCTTCTTCAACAATCAATAGATATGGTACTCAAATAGATAGAAATAGTCTCACTAGTTAAGGTTTTACATCAATGACAAAGCAACAATTGTTTTCATTGTAGCTTTCCAACAATCTCCCTCTTTGGCATTGATGGCAACACTAAACATTAAAACAATAATTTTACAAACATAGTTACCATACAATCCAAAAAGTCTTCCTATGTTCCATGATATGAACAAATCTTCATTAATGTCTTTAGCTTCATTCTAATTCTCATCCTGTAAAAAATTTCTCCCTGTATGTCTATAATCACACTGAAATCTTTCTAGTTCTGTTCATCTGTAGACTCCCTCTTTCAGTAATCTCTCCCTTTTTCTCTGAGTATTAAACTCTCCCTCTTTGACAACAATGCCAAAGATGTTGAAATTTTCATCATGCAGATTCTTTTTTTCTAACTCTGTATCATGTTGTTTCTATCATCTAGCTTATGACTGATCCTCTTTTCAGTCCTTGTCTTTCTTTCATAGCTTTAGGCAGCTTCCTAAAGTGTGACATCCTATGCATCAATGTGTCAAATATTTTGAATATAATATTTGAAGCAACAGTTCCATTCTAAACTAGTTAGCCTTAGTTAGGGGAATCACCCCTAATTTACCTCGCAGATACTCATGAGCATCCTTGGGTAGTGCTTTTGTAAATATGTCTGCTAACTATTCCTTAGTATGCACATATTCCA
The DNA here is from genome assembly GCA_018584345.1 of Thuja plicata. Lineage (NCBI taxonomy): Eukaryota > Viridiplantae > Streptophyta > Pinopsida > Cupressales > Cupressaceae > Thuja > Thuja plicata. The sequence continues at coordinate 2,535,083 of MU226059.1, read as the reverse complement.
GTCTCACTTCCTTGTTTTGAACTAGCTCCCTCAAGTAATGATACTTGATAGCTATATGCTTTGTCTTAGAGTGCATCATAGGGTTATTAGAAATATTAATGGCACTCATGTTATCACAATATATAACAACTGGTTCTCTGATCTCCTCTTTCATACCTTTCAATAGTATCTTCAACCACACAATATTAGAGCAATTAACTGCTGCTGCCACATACTCAAATTCAGCTGTAGATTGTGAGGTGCAATTCTGTTTCTTACTTGTCCATGAAACCAAACTCTTTCCCAAAAGAAATGTGCCACATGTGGTTCTTTTCTTATCATCCAAGTTTCCAGCCTAATCAGAATCATTGTAAACTCTAAATTCAAACTTGTCACTCTTTTTGAAATACAGACCATATTCCTATGTACCCTTCAAATATCTCAAAATTCTTTTTACTGCCATCTTATGAGTCTCTTTGGGATTGGCAGAAAATCTTGCAAAAATTCCAATAGCTAGAGCAATATCAGGTCTGTTGTGCACAACATATTGCATCTTTCCAATCATTGACATGTAAAGGGTTTGATTCACTTCTTTTGTATCATCATTTTTTGTTAACTTTTGTCCAATAGCGATGGGTGTACTCGTTGGTTTTGATTCTTTCATTCTTAAAGTTTTTAGTATCTCCTTGACATATTTTGATTGAGTGATGTAGATACCATTCTTTATTTGATATATTTGTAAGCCAACAAAGAATTTGATCACACCAAACATAGACATCTCAAATTCAGTTTGCATCTCTTTTGCAAATGTTTGGCATAGCACATCTTGTCCACCAAATATAATGTCATCAACAAAAATTTTAGCTAATAAAGTACCTTTACCTTGTTCTGACTTCAAATACAGATTTTTTTTGTCATTGGTCCATGTGAATCCAATCTTTATCAAATAATTGTGCAATCTCTCATACCATGCTCTTGGTGCTTGCTTCAGTCCATATAGTGCCTTGTGTAGTCTGTAAACCGTGTTCCTCTTGCTTGGGTCAACATATCCATCAGCTTGTTCAATGTATAATTTCTCTTCTAATATCCCATTCAGAAATGCTAACTTTACATCCATCTGATAAACTTTAAAACCTTTGTAGGCTGCATATGCAAGTAAGGTTCTGACTCCTTCCAACCTTGAAAATGGGGCAAATGTTTCTCCATAATCAATTCCTTCCTCTTGTGCATAGCCCTTGCATACTAGTCTAGCTTTATTCCTTATTACTTATCCATGTTCATTCAGCTTATTTCTGAATACCCACTTAGTACCAATTACATTTTTTTCATTCGGCCTAGGTACAAGTGTCCAAGTCTTATTCTTTTCAATTTGTTCAATCTCTTCATTCATGGCTTGTATCCAGTCTTCATTCTCTAAAGCATCTTTTACTGTTTTAGGCTCAAGATTACATAGCAAGCATGTACCATCTCTCAACTTACTTCTTGTCATAACTACATAATTCTTTGATCCTATGATTTGATCAAGTTTGTGGTGTCTCCTCACATAATTTGCTAGATTAGGTTCTTGTTTTGCTTCAGATTCATTATTCTCATTCAATTCAGGTTGATTTTGTGTCTCGGCATCTCCATAATATAGCTTGGCAATTACCTCCTGTTGCCCGGCAACCCCATTTTGTGACTCAGTAAGTGCTAGCTATTTCTCGGCAACCTCTTTCTTAGGTTCAGGTAATACATTAGAATCTTCCTCATCCAGATAGACAAATTATTTGTAACTTTTAGGTTTATGTATGCTTTCTGCTTCATTTCTTTCTGCATATTCATCAATTCTAACATTTGCACTTTCCTCAATTTTTTTAGTGTTAGAATTCAAACACTTATATCCTTTACTTTTAGTTGAAAAGACAATAAATATTCCTTTCTCACCTTTAGCATCAAGTTGGCCATTTCTTTTATCCTTCAGTATGAAACATTTACTTCCAAAAACTTTGAAATATCTTATATTAGGTGCATATCCATACCATAGCTCATAAGGTGTAGCATTAGTACCTTTCTTGATTTGTACTTTGTTCAGGGTATAGACTATTGTACTCGCATCTTCTCTCCAATATTTCTGTGCAACATTTTTCTCCATCATTAGTGTTCTAGCATAGTCCATGATAGATCTATTTCTCATTTCAGCAATACCATTCTGTGGTGGTGTCCTAGGCGCATACATCTGTCTTTTTATACCTTGGTCATTGTAGAACATGTTAAACTCATTAGAAATAAACTCACCTCCTCGGTCAGATCTCAAACATTTCAAACTTTTACCTATCTCATTTTCAACTTTTTCCAAGTACCACTTAAATAACTGGAATGCATCAAATTTTTCCTTAAGAAACATAAAAGTCATCATTCTAGAGTAATCATCAACAAATAGAATGAAATATCTATCTCCAAAGTAACTTTTCTCACCAATGGGACCACAAAGGTCAGTATCAACCAATTCTATAATTTCCTCAGAAGTATGATTTTTGCTCTTGAAACTAGATTTAGTCATTTTTCCCAATTGACATTTCTTGCACATTGCATTTTCAGGTTTCTTTAACTTAGGCAACCCTCTAACCTTTTTCAATTTTCTTATGCTTACCAAGTTATCAAAGTTTACATGACACAACCTTTTATGCCATAACCAAACATCATTGTATTGTGCAAACAAGCATGGCTCATCAACTAACTCCAGATAGAATAGGTTACCTTTTGTCTGCTCTCCACTTCCAACTAGTTCTCCAATGGCATCAAAGATCTTTGCCTTCTTGTGATGGAACTCAACTATGTAACCAGAAGTATTCAGCTATGCAACACTCAATAAATTATAGTTAACATCATCAACCCAATATACATTATCACATCTGATCTTGTTAGTCAGTCTAATTGATCCTTTCCCTTTAACAAGACATGGTGCATCATTACCAAATTTAATGAAACCACCTTTGCAATGATCTAAGGTTTCAAATTTATCCTTATCAACAGTCATGTGATGTGAACAACCATTGTCAATGATCCAACGGTCACTTTTACTCATATAAGAAATTAATACAGTTTTCTCATCATCATCAGAATCATCTCTCATAGAAACATACACAACTTCTATATCATTTTCATTAGAATATACAGATCCACTGTCAGAAGCTTCTTCAGCTATATAGCAAGATTTCTTACCTTTGTCTTTGTAATCCTTATACTTTCTGAAGTCTCAGTCATCATTTCTATCTTTGTACTTGTTGTCTCTTCTTTCATCTTTGACATTCTTATCAGAACACCTAGCAGCAATATGACCAACCTTGTTACATGAAAAACAAATGATAGGAAGTTTACCTTTGAATTTTCCTTTTCCTCTAGATAGTCTTCCTGCCATAAGTGCCTCAAGTTCTTCCAGATCATCATTTGTAGTGTCGTTGTCACTGTTCACACATTTATTTCATTTCTTTAATTTGTTAAGGACCAACTAGGATATGAATGCAGATTCAATAACTTGTGGAGTGTAGTTATCAAAATTTGACATCTCAAATGCAATAAGTCTGCCTACCAGACCTTCCAAAGTCAAATTATTATTAGGAGTACATCTCAATTATTGAATTGTAGAGACTCTAATAGAATATACAAGAAGAAGAGTCCTTAGTACCTTTCTCATAATGGTTTTATCATCAATGGTTCCATTAGCTCCTATAATAGAATTCACAACTTCCTTTATCCTACCATAATATTGAACTATATTTTCTCCTTCTTGCATTTTCATTTCATCAAATTTACCTCTTAAAATTTCAGATTTGGCTCTCAGCACATTTGTATCTCCTCCATAGATATTTTCTAGGGTATCCCACATCTTCTTTGCATTTGTATAGTTCTTTATGTCTTCAAATTTAGGATAGCTCAGGGATGATGCGATCTCCAACATTGCTTGATTGTGTTCCTTCTTTTCTCTTAATTGTTCAACGGTGAGAGGTGCTGGTGGGACTAGATAATCATGCTCAATATAGCACTTAGTAGCATCACCAATACCAGCCAGATGTAGTTTCATCAGACTCTGCCATGCAGGGAAGTTATCTTTGTTCAACTTCGGTACCTCCTTTTTATACATCTTGATCTTTCACTCTAAGTACCTTCAAACTATTTTCAAGAGACCAATGCTCTGATACCAATTGTTAGAATGAATTTATAATAACTAAGAGGGGGGGTGAAATAGTTATCCATAGGTCTAAATGTACCAATTGAAATTTTATAGCACTTTAAACAACTCAGATCTGCTCGATAACAACAGTGTAAGTCAACAACATAAATATGCAGTTTACTGTCTAAATGTTATAAGCTTGCAGAAACTTAACAATAAAACACAACATAAACATTCACACAAGTTGACACCAAGATTTAACTTGGAAAGCCAAATTTGGAAAAACCACCAGTAAAATGCTACCAATTTTTCACTCTTCTGAAGTGAGCTCTGTTAGGAGCCAACCCTGTTAAAGGTTACAAAATGCATTGCTAAATGTGACCTAGTTAAAGGATTTAATCACTCTGTCAAGAGTGGCCTTATTAGAGGACTTAGAACATTCCACCTGAATGTCACCTTGCTCAAAGGATTTATACAATGACTGTTAGGTCAACCTGGTTAAAGTATTTTGACTGATACAATGGTTAGAAAGTAATCAGCAGGTGTGATCTAATACATATAACTTACTTTGCAAATCCATATCCAATTCATCTCTAATGCTAATTCACTGAGTGGCCTCCATTCTCATTTCAATCTTCAAATCTTCTTGGAAATCCATCAAGCAGTCACTTTCGCAACTCTCTGCTTCTCTTCTCAGCCTTCTCTACTAGATCATGTCAATCAGCCAATTAACCATGCAATCCTCTTGCATACACTTCTCACTTTTTGAATAACCCCTCAAGGTTATCTTATACCTCTTCATCTAGGTAAGATAAATCTTTTCCACTTAATCAAAATCGTGGATCTTAGGTTAGGTTGGATCCAACAGATCTTTCCATCATTTACATTTAATTTACTTCTCCAAAGAAATCACAAATTAAATCTTGAATCCATGCATTAATCATGGTTACCCATGCATTTAAATACTGTGGACCAATCATGCTTATCCTTAATTAACTTTACATATCCCAATAGATTCAATTATGTCAGACAGAGATTTCAGATCTCAACATTTACCAAAATATTGGCACTCGGCCAACACTATGTTCTTCCACTCAGTCATCACTAATTTCCTCGGCAATTTACTGGCGCTTGATCGACACTTAGAAATTATGCTCGACATACACTGGTGCTCGGTCGACACAAACTTTGCTTGGCATATACTGTTCCTAGTAAACTAACATCTTGACTTAGTGTTATAGATAAACGACACATTACTTTGTCAATGTTCCAACTGATCAAGTACCCTTATAATTTCTCATTACTCAACCATTTCACTTAGTCTTCTTGATATCCTTGCCTTCAAATGTTTTTCAACAATCAATAGATATGGTACTCAAACAGATAGCAATAGTCTCATCAGTTAAGTTTTGACATCAATCACAAAACAACAATTGTTTTCATTATAGCTTTCCAACACAGTCATGTGTGATTCCTTGGGATTAGTAGAGAATCTTGCAACTATGCCAACTGCATGTGCTATATATGTTCTAGTGTATACAACAGACATTAGTTTTCCAATCATAGATCTATATAAGGTCTGATTTACCTCAGTTGTCTTGTCTTCATTTGTCAATTTTATTTTGGTTGCCATAAGTGTTCCAACTAGTTTGGAGTCCTCTATCTTGAATATCTTCAGAACTTCCTTGATGTATTTGGATTGTGTGATGTAGATTCCTTCAACCTGTTGTAGAATCTGTAGACCAAGAAAAAATTTGATCTCTCCAAACATTGACATCTCAAATTCTTTTCTCATTTCATCAGAAAATGACTTGCATAACATATCATTACCTCCAAATATGATATCATCAACAAATATCTTAGCAATCAGAATCTTATCATCAGTATCTCCTTTCAAATACATATTACTGGTATCACTTGTTCTAACAAATTCAATACTAATAAGATAAGATTGAAGTCTTTTATACCATGCTCTCGGTGCTTGTTTCAATCCATAAAATGCTTTGTGTAGTCCAAAAACCATGTTCCTCTTGTTAGGATTAACAAACCCTTCAGGTTGTTTAATGTATACCTCCTCTTCTAGTATTCCATTCAGAAATGCAGATTTAACATCCATTTGGTATACTTTGAATCCTTTGAAAGTAGCATAAGAAAGTATAATTCTTACTCCTATTCTAGCAACGGGTGCAAAGGTTTCTCCATATTCAATACCTTCTTCTTGTGCATACCCTTTACATACCAGTCTTGCTTTGTTCCTTGTGACTTCTCCATTCTCATTCAGTTTGTTTCTGAATATCCATTTGGTACCAATGATATTTTTGTCTCTTGGTCTAGGTACTAATGTCCATGTTTTATTTTTCTCAATCTCTTCATTCATTTTACTAACTCATTCTTGATTCTCAAGTGCAGTATTAACATATTTAGGATCAAAATCACAAATCAAACATCTAGTGTTAAGACACTTACTTCCCGTTCTCATTCCATCTCTTTTGTCTCCAATGATCTGGTCCTATGGATGGTGTCTTCTGACATATTTAGAAAGTACATGTTCATATCTCTGTTCATCCTTCTAATCATTATTTTGATCTTCATTATCACTCAGTTTAGCATTGTGAGCATTTTCCTGATTCTCGGTGTGTGCAGCTTGTTTCTCAGTTGCATTGTCCTATCACTCGGTAGCATTACACTTTTTCTTAGGTAGAGTGTCAGGTTCATCAATGTAGACAAATCTATTATAATCTTTCGGTTCCTTTCTTCTTTCCTCATCATTTTTCTCAGTAAATTCATCCACTTTAACATGTGCAATTTCAATGATTTTGTTAGAAGATTTGTTAAGACATTTATAAGCTTTGCTTTTGGTAGAATATCATAGAAATATTCCTTCATCACTTTTAGATTCAAGTTCCCCATTTCTACCATCTTTCAAAATATAACATTGACTTCCAAAAATTCTAAAGTAACTCACATTTTGTGTGTATCCATACCATAGCTCATAAGGTGTCTTATTGGTGTCTTTCTTCAATTGAACTCAGTTTAGTGTATAGATAGCAGTACTTACAGCTTCTCTCCAAAGTATTTGTGTGATGCCTTTTTCAATCATCAATGTTCTAGCATAGTCAACAATTGATCTATTCCTTCTTTCAATAATCCCATTTTGCTGTGGTGTTCTCAGTACAGAAACGTGTCTTGTAATCCCATGCTCATTACAAAAGTTAGTGAATTCATTAGAAATAAATTCTCCTCCTGTATTTTATCTTAGAAATTTCAGTTCTTTTCCACTTTTCTTTTCAACTTTAGCTTTATACCATTTGAACATCTTAAATGCTTCAACATTTTCTTTTAAGAACATGATAGTCATCATCCTAGAATAGTCATCAACAAATAGAATGAAGTATCTATCACCATAATATCTATTTGTTCTCATTGGTCCATATAAGTCAATATGGACTAACTCTAGAATAGCATTAGATGTGTAGGTTTTTCTCTTGAAACTAAACTTTGTCATTTTTTGTTTTTGATAATTCTTGTATATGACATGGTCAGGTTTTGACATACTCAGTAAGCCTCTTACTTTTCTTTTCTTGCTTATCCTAACCATGTTGTCAAAATTCACATTACATATCCTTTTATGCCATAACCAAATGTCTTCATTTCTAGAAAATAAATAGGTGGTCTCAATATTATCAAGATAGAATAGATTACCTTTTGTTTGTTCACCAGTACAAATCAACATTCTTGTTCCATTATAGATCTTTTCCTTTTTGTTCTCAAATTCAACTCAGTGTCCTATTTTATTCAGCTGTGAAACACTCAATAGATTATAGTTAAGTCCTTTCACCCAATATGAATTTTCACATCTGGTCATATTATTCAACATGATGTTTCTTTTTCCTTCAACTGGCCAAGGTGATTCATTACTCATCCTAACTGATCTACCATTATAATATTCAAAAGTTTCAAACTTTTCCTTATCTCTAGTCATGTGTTGAGTACAACCACTATCAATAATCCATACATCATTTTCGCTAAACTTAGATATGAGTGCAGTTTCAACATACCTTTCTTCTTCATCTGAATCATCCTTCATAGAAACAAATACTACCTCAACATCTTCATCAAACTCGGTGTCAGTATTTTCAACTTTTTTCTCAACCACGTAGCAATATTTCTTGCCTTTGTCCTTGTAGTCTCGGTTATCTCTTCTGTCAAACCTCTTTTCATAAGATTTGTCATTGTTTCTTTCATCCTTTCTCTTGTTAGGGCATCTAGTAGAAAAATGTCCAATTTATTTGCAAGTAAAACAGACCAAGGGTAATTTACCTTTGTATCTATCTTTGCCTCTTTGCAATTTTCTAGCCATTAGTACTTCAATTTCATCAATTTCTTGTTCATCACTATCACTTTCACTATCATTTCTCATAGTATTTTTGTTACTAGATTTGCTTATTTTCAAAGAAGACTTGATTGCAGACTCAATGGTTGGTAAGACATTGTTGTCATAGTTGTTCATCTCAAATGAAATAAGTCTAACAATCAAACTATCAAGAGTAACATTGTTATTTTCTACTACTCTCATTTCTTGAATTGTGGATACTCTAATAGCATAAACCGATAGTAAGGTTCTCATAATTTTACTTACAACTATTTCTTCCTCAAGTACTCCTATTCCATGGATAGCATTGATAAATTCTTTGATTCTGCTACTATACTAAGTGATGTTCCCTCCTTCTTTCATTCTTAGGTCATCAAACTTTCCTCTTAGGCTTTCAGCTTTACCTCTTAGCACATTTGTGTCTCCTCCATGTACTAGCTTGATTTTTTCCCACATTTTATTTGCAATGGTGCATGATTTGACATCTTCAAATTCAGAATCGGGGAGTGAAGAAGCAAGTTCTATCACCATAGAATTGTGTTCATGTTTATCTCTCAACTGATCAACAGTCAGAGGTCCAGTAGGTGCAGCATATTTAGTATCCAAGTATTTTGTAACATAATTTCCAATACCTAATAGACGGAGTCTTATCCTACTTTTCCATGATGCAAATTTGTCTTTCTTCAACTTAGGCACATCCCTTTTACTCATCTTGTTATCTTTAGCTTGAGTCTTTAAACTCTCTTCCAAGCACCAAAGCTCTAATACCAATGGTTAGAATAACTAAGAGGGGGGTGAATCAGTGGCCTCAAAAATAACTCCAAAAATTCAACCAAACATTTATATCTCAAATATAATATCCTCTATTTATCTTTCGGTCCTTCAAGATGAATGCCTTTAAATATTATTAACAAATATATACTGCTCGGTAAGATATATTGTTTATCTTTTTCTAGCCTTTACCAAGTAGCAGTAATTAAACTTAGTGTTTACCAACCAATCCAGTTTTAGTGATGTGTAAAGTAAACTATCAACGCAATGAAGGAAATACATATTTTAAAACATGGATTTTTAATGTGGAAACCCTGTTAAGGTAAAAACCACTTGGGATGGTAACCCAAAATTTTCACCCTTCTGAAGTGAGCTCGGTGAAGAGTCAACCCTGTTAAAGGTTACAAACACATTGTTAAGTGTGACCTTGTTAGAGGATTCAAAACTAGAAGTTTGTCTTTTTAGATAGCATTCACTATGTTGTCAACAAGAAAACCTTTTGATACTCTTGATTATCTCATTACAATAAGGATGGTTAAATCCCACTCAATTAAGAGATTTTATGATTCAATGGTTAAACTAAAACAGTAAATGATCTATTCAACAATACAACTTTAACTTGCATATTTTCAGATCTATTGTTATTCCAATAATACCTCTCTGATCAATATGCTCTTCAGTTCCTTTTCTCCCCTCTTTGTTCTTTTCTTCTTAGTGAATGTTCTTGCTTTTGTTGCTCGGTGTCTGTAGAATTTCCTTGCTTTGTTCTTTAGCCTGTATGATCATATATATGTGAAGACTTCTATCTTCACCAGAATTATATTCAGTATTCCTCTTTTTCATAATGAATTACTTGTCTCTTTATATAGATATGATTTAGCCACTTCAATCTTCTTGTTTTAATCATAGATCACTTTCTTGATCTGTAAATCTCACCATGCTTGCTTTAATCTGTAAATCTCTCCTTCAAATTTATTCCACAAATCTCTCCTTTTTATCTGTGCTTTGAATTTTTATTTTTTTTAGTTCAACTGATCGATGAAAATAAAGTAATCAATCAGTTAACTCCAAATATAGCTCATGCTAGCTAAGTGTTTTTGTCATTCTTTAACTTCAATTATGATTGGTGATCAACTTTAGTTAGCTCGGTCATTGACTCCAATTGTTCTCAGTTACAACTTCAGTTAACTCAGTGACCACTCCAGTTATGTTGGGTTACTGTGGTGCTCGGTATATATTGTAAACTTCTCGGTGACACTTTCTCGATAACGCTTGCTCGATTAGTATGGTGCTCGGTTTATATTGTTTATCGGTGTGCACTATCTGTCGGTGTTTACTGACACTTGGTGTACACTGTCACTCAATGTATACTGGCTTTTTATGTTTTACCGATAACATAAACTTTGTCTCTTCAGCTCTTGAATTATATGACAATATGTTTATGACCAATCAGATTATATCAAGTTGACATCAATGACAATACAATATATTAACTAATTTAATGTCTTTCATTCACTTTTGCATCTCGGTGATCATCAACTTTATCATTTTCAAACATTCAATCATTTGTAGTTCATCACTTTCATCAAAATATTGTTCTAACATCATTCCAATTACACAAATATTTCCTTTCAAGTAGTCATACTTGGTCAAAATGTGTTCCTATCAATACATCTTCACTCCAATTCATCTCATAATTGATTCTTATTGATCCAATCACGTTTCACATCACTTTCTCATCAATGTCAACTTTTCAAAGCAGGATTTCTTCCTATTTCATTCTCGAGGGGGCATTATCATACCTAATATCAATCATCTTCTCAGAAATTAGAGATTCTAGATCAGAGTGTTTATCAAATTGAATTCATCATCAAATGAATAAGGGGTGGGTCAGTTTCCTTCAATCAATTTGGGACTGTCTAATAATCACAGTAGTTGAGTTATCTACGCCTATGGTTTCTTAACCATTTTAGATCGATCTATCAAGTATTCAGTTTCATCTCATCAAATTATTGAATAGCTTCTTACTGACCTTCGTTTGATCAATTTCAAACTCATTACTATCAGTTCTAGTTCAATCAAGTTCGAAACTGATCTTTTTAATCAATCTTCATTCAATAAAGTTCAAATTTGGTGTTATTAGTCTTAGTTTAATCAAGTTAAAGAGTGATATAATCTCTAAAATTTTGCTCAATCAAGCTCAGAATTTTCAATCATCAAACTATTATTTGAAGTCAACATCAGATGTTCTTTAAATCACTACCCTAATTGCACATCAATTCAAAGAGGGGAAAATGTAACCAGCGTAAATTGGGATACTCTAACTCAATACCCCATTTTTCCTTAAATAAGGATCTTTCTCCCAAATATGCTAATCTAATTATTTGATTATTGACATAATTCTTTAAAATCAATGAAATTCCTTAAAGCGAGCATTAACCATTTGTAAATCTATCATTAATTTCTAATTGATTACCTTGTCTTATTTAATCAAATCAACCTCAATAAATCCTTTGGCTAAGGTAATTAATTAAAGAAAATTAAAATAAACACTCTAAAATTACAACTCACCAAAAAGAGAAAAGTCAATTGATGGACCAATGGGGGTTGACACACATGGATCACCTCACATGGATCAAGCAAGGATTCATCATGATCACTCCTCAATAATCAATCTCAACCAATAATTTCACTTCATCCTCCATACAAGGAGTGAATTTTGAGCTCACACAATCAAAAATCTTACACTCTGTCATTAGGCTTATGTTGTAGAAATGAATTCATGCACTCTTAGCTAATTAGAGAACATTTCATTTTCTTAAAGGATCAATGAATTTATAATTTTCATGTTTTTAGCTTAAGATGCATACTAATGGTTTATATCATTTTGAATCTTTCATTTTAGCATTGAATTGTCACTGATCTAATGCATATTCTGATAATAATATCATAGATAGATCAAACTCCTTCTAAATAGGAAGCAATATGTCAATTTCTTTTGGTTTATTATGCTCTTCAATTTATTTTGATGTTACCAACCATTGATCTAATGACATATTGAAGTGTTGTATTGCAGATTCCTACAAGTACAATATTCACACACACAACTACAATATATATATAAACCAAATGTAAAATATATTCAAATTAATGCCCATGAACATCTTATAACTAACTCTCACTTTCCTCAATTTACCTTTCCCCATCAAGTACTTCCTTTTAAATTTGTTAATGGAGTTGGGATCCCAAATGCGAGCTACATGGATCTTTACTGTAAACTTAGGAAGATATTCAGTAATGTACACCATAGTCTGGTATAAAATAGGTCCCTCCACCATAGAACCCTTTAGATGTTCTCTTTGATGAACCAAAGCCTTCAAAAATTTCAAGAGCCTCTCATTCATCCGCATTGACCTTGTGTGTACAGGTCCACACAATTTAATCTCCTGTCATGCCCAAAACTAGGGCAAAACACACATAAAAAAAAAAATTAAATGCAAGTACATACCACTAACAAAAGATGTGTTGAGGTAATGTGATAGCATGGTAAAGTTAGTCTTCAAGTTTCAAGGTATATACATAGGTTGAATTAGGGTCACACCACATACAGATGTAGAATTAGAGCATCAACTTTTCATACGGGTTACGTGAACACTTGGGTCAGATTGATTTAACTCTAGTTTCATGTTTAACTACATGTAGTATCATGATGATAATCAATTGTTAAGAATCATACGTTGAATTAGGTTGACTTGGTAATTACTTTATTTCCTAACCTTGATTACAACTTATTCATTTAAATCTAGTCCCAATTCTCTTTCAACCATTAACCACTAGTTTAAAATTCAATAATCAAAATCTAATCTAATTATTATCCTAATAAAATCAAATCAAATTAAATTCTCCCCTAAAAGATACACATGCAACTATAGTCCATTAATCCCCTAATAGAAATTTAAATTAACCTCTAACCCCTTTAGTACACATAAGTAACATGTTTCAATTTATCATAATAAAATTAAATTAACATCTATCCATACATTTTAAATTAGTCGAATAAATCTATTTCTCTACTAGGCTAATCGATTTCAATAACAATGTGAATTGCTACACTATTATTCTAAATAGGCATTAATAAAAAAATATAACTCCATAAACATATTAGCAAATCTATATATTTCACATAAAAACTAAGGCTATAAATCTAGTATTAAACTTCACAATTTAAATAAAAAGCATATCTATTAAATGAAACTACGTAATTTAAAATAACACAATAAAGAAATAAGTCTATTTAAATAACTTAAAATATCTAATATTTGTGATCTATTTTAATTATTTACCCAATGGATAGAGTAGAATATTATTTTAATAAGTTACTCAATACTATTTAAATCTGATTATGTTCATAAATCTATTACTACTAACACTAAACAACTAATCTAACTAACCCTACTAGTCTAACCTATTAAGTACCTAATAACTAGCTTACTAACCTACTAACTACCTATCAAACTAACCTATCTACCTTTCACATCACCCCCTTATCCCCATGGCCCACTTGCCAAGTGGGTGGGGTGATGGAAATCCCTATCTACCAAAAGGTGGCAAAATTTTCATGCAAGTAAAAGCTTTTTTTGAAAAAGCATGCATTTGCTTTCAAGGATGAGGAGGGCCCCACTACATTGTTTCCATTTCAATGCAACAAAAAAAAGATGACAGCCCAACTACGCATGGGGGCAAGTGAGTAAGGAGATTTGACTTGGGGTAAAGGACATAATGACATGTCAAAAAGGTGGCGTGAGTTTGGGGAGGGTGGTGTGAAACCCACACAATATATTTGTAGCCCCTTTTTTTTTAATTTACTAAGCAACATTCAAAACCAAGTCCCATCATCATATTTAATATCCTTTTTTTTAATATTCTTTTTTATCATTTTGAGTGTTAAGAAGGACATGCTATGACATATTTTTTTTTTGGTTTTATTAATAGAAATTAGTTATTAACAAAGGAGTTAGGTTAGAGAGTTAGCATGCTAACTCTACTTAGGAAAAGGCATCTTGGGGAGGGAATATTCTCTGTGGTAAAGATAATTATTTCCCTTCCTATACAAATTTTAGAGAGTATTTTTGCTCTAAAAATCTAGAAACTAACATTCGTATTATTGAGGTTTAGCTTATATTGTTTTCTTGGTTTTTTTTTTATAGAGGTAGTTAAATGTGTGCATTGAATTATTTTAATCGTTTAATACACCAAGTGAATTATAGATTGAATAATGATATTAGTTGGATTTCTTTTTACTTTAATAACTAACTTGTTGATTTACCATTGTTTCATGTTTTATCTTTTCTTCTCAAGAATGGAAGTTGTAATAAAGATTTTAAAGCATGTATTGAACCTATTGAAATTGAATGTAGATTTCCAAAGAAGAATGAAGTGTTTTTTTTTTTTAAACTTGAAAACTTGCAATCAATTACATTATGAAGTTTACAAGAACATAAATCTACAAGATTATATAAACTATGAAAGACCATTACATTGCTTTACATCCTTTAATGAATCTATTATATAATGAATAAGAGCTCTACACATTTGTTTGATAAAGCTTTCAAATATGGACATTACATCACTCCACAAGAAATGAATTTCAATACAAAGGAGTAATCATACAACACTAAAGTTGCTCTCACACAACTACACCAAAAATGGAGATTTCTCCCAAGCTTTTCTACAATCTTCTTGACTTCAAAATCTGCAATTTACATGAGGAGAACCATGGGAAGCTCACCTCCCAACCAAGGTCTCAAGGAGACCACCCCCGATTTTGGAGAACCAAGGCTAAACCGGTAACACATCCAAATTTTCACAAACATCATATATGCACAAAACAACAATTAACTCCCAACCAAGGCTTCACAAATGAGTTTTCCAAACCCATTAAAGTAGGGTGAAGGTGGGCTTTTCCAAAGAGGAGAATGCCATTGCATTTTCAAATTTCTCAACAAGAGTTTTTCCATGCCTTTCCAAGGCTACATTGAAATTCCTTCCATATACACATTTTGTCATTTCTATACCAAAAACAATATTTACAACATGGCTTCATAGAGCTCATACTCCATGAAATTATCCCTCTTCTCCAAGAGAAGAGACTCTCACTACAATGGAGAGCCCAACTAACCCTTTCACCCAAGGCCACTTCTTCCCTTCCCAAAGGGTGAGTAATGCCTTAAAATCCTATGAACAACACTCCCAATCTAAAAGAACAAGAAATGATACAAAATCTAAATGCATTCCCAACCCAACACATAACAAAAAAATCTACATACAACAACACTATACAAGATTTACATATTCATAAAACAATAACATACAAATCTACTTGCAACAAAACAAGCACTTTCATGACAATGGAGACCAACCTTCACAATGTGTTATGGAAAATATATTTTGAGAAGAGCCCAAATCTTTATCCTTCCTCAATCCAAATCCTAATTGTCTCTAAAATTAGAGAGTGGGTGAACACCCACTAAGTCTCTCCAAACCCTCTAAAAAGACCCCCAAAATTATACTCAAGACCTAGCAATTAATGAGACATGACCTCTAGTCCTTTGGTCTTACCTCTTGTCTCCCCTCTTAATTGTGAGTTTAGTAAGGAGTGTGGGACAAGTTAGATGCATGTGGCATCTTCATTTTCACCACTTTTGAAAAGTAGACATTTTGGAGAGCCATAATGATGATCTAGGTTTTCTCCATAGGTAAAAACTAGTCCTAACCCAAGTTACCCCCTAGGGTTAACTAATTATGTCCAAAAATCACTAGTACATTTAAGGCCAAATTTTGACAGAAGTTTCTGACGGGTAACTTTTTCTTATGAATTTGGTATTTTTTTTTGTAATAGGCCCGGATGATGTCCGTATTCCGATGGGTGTTTAATTGACCATCAGAATTCTTACAGATTTGGGGTATGCATTAAAAAAAAAGTGAAACAGCCTCATCATTTTTATTTTGATTGCAATTGGAGAGCGGGAGAAAAGAAGCGACAGCTGAGCGCGAGAGAAGGTATGTGATTTCTTCATCTTTTGAGCCTCTGACATCATATTTGAATGCATTTCATTTTATTATTGAGGGATTTTCTCTCTGAAATGACCGCATTCTACTAGTGTCATGCCCTATCTAGTGCTTTATCTCTACTATTTGATGTTATTGGTGCTTGTGCTCAAGGATATCGATTCACTATATTCAAATGTTTGGATTCATGTTTGTTGATATTATTGGCATATGTGTTTAATGACACCATTGTTTATTGTTGTCACTGAAATGACTAAATTCTACTGGTGTCGTGCCCTAGCCTGTGCTTTAACTTCATTATTTGATGTTATTGGTGCTTGTGCTCAAGGATATCCATTTTTTTGAAATGTTGATTGTGGTTATCAAATGGACAACCCGTGAGCTTCTAGCTAGGCGTCATTTGTATTGATAGCTTAGGGCATCAAATGTATTGTATCATTGATAGTTGAGACTTTGTTAAAAGGAAATAGGACAAAGAATTATTTTTATTTAGTTTCTCTA
>MU226059.1:2436150-2494434 GCA_018584345.1 Thuja plicata | reverse complement strand
ACCATTGTTTCATGTTTTATCTTTTCTTCTCAAGAATGGAAGTTGTAATAAAGATTTTAAAGCATGTATTGAACCTATTGAAATTGAATGTAGATTTCCAAAGAAGAATGAAGTGTTTTTTTTTTTTTAAACTTGAAAACTTGCAATCAATTACATTATGAAATTTACAATAATATAAATCCACAAGATTATATATACTATGAAAGACCATTATATTGTTTTACATCCTTTAATGAATCTATTACATAATGAATAAGAGCTCTACACATTTTCTTGATAAAGCTTTCAAAAATGGACATTATATCACTCCACAAGAAATGAATCTCAATACAAAAGAGTAATCATACAACACTAAAGTTGCTCTCACACAACTACACCAAAAATGGAGATTTCTCCCAAGCTTTTCTACAATCTTTTTGACTTCAAAATCTGCAATTTACATGAGGAGAACCATGGGAAGCTCACCTCCAAACCAAGGTCTCAAGAAGACCACCCCCAAGCTTGGAGAACCAAGGCTAAACTGATAACACATCTAAATTCTCACAAACGTCATATATGCACAAAATAATAATTAAATCCCAACCAAGGCTTCACAAATGAGTTTTTCAAACCCATTGAAGTAGGGTGAAGATAGGCTTTTCCAAGGAAGAGAATGTCATTGCATTTTCAAATACCTCAACAAGAGTTTTTCCAGGTCTTTCCAAGGCTACATTGACATTCCTTTCATATACACATTTTGTCATTTCTATATCAAAAATAATATTTACAACATGGCTTCATGGAGCCCATACTCCATGAAATTATCCCTCTTCTCCAAGAGAAGAGAATCTCACTACAATGGATAGCCCAACTAACCCCTTCACCCAAGGCCACTTCTTGCCTTCCCAAAGGGTGAGTAATGCCTTAAACTACCATGAACAACACTCCCAATCTAAAAAAACAAGAAATGATACAAAATCCAAATGCATTCCCAATCCAACACATAACAAAAAAATCTACATACAAAAACACTATACAATATTTAGATATATGAACACCATACAATATTTACATATTCATAAAACAATAACATATAAATCTACTTGCAACAAAACAAGCATGTTCATGGAAATCGAGACCAACCTTCACAATGTGTTATAGAAAATAAATTTTGAGAAGAGCCCAAATCCTTATCCTTCCTCAATCCAAACCCTAATTGTCTCTAAAATTAGAGAGTGGGTGAACACCCACTAAATCTCTCCAAACCCTCTAAAAATACCTCCAAAATTGTACTCAAGACCTAGTAATTAATGAAATATGACCTCTATTCCTTTGGTATTACCTCTTGTCTCCCCTTTTAATTGTGAGTTTAGTAAGGAGTGTGAGACATGTGGCCATCTCTATTTTTGTCACTTTTGAAAAGTAGACATTTTGAAAAGCCATAATGGTGATCTAGGTTTTCCCCATAGGTAAATATTAGCCCTAACCCAAGGTACCCCCTTAGGGTTAACTAATTTTGGCCAAATATACACTCTAGGGTCACTTTTGACCCCTCCAAAGTACCCCTAAAGTTCAAATCTGAGTTCCAACTTGATGTGATCCCTACAAGACATCTATATGCAAGTGGGATTAATATAACATCCTATAAGGTTTGGTGATTCTTTTCCAAGCCCTAATTTGACATGTCACCATCCACATGGACAATACAAGTGTCAGGTGACATTAAAAAAATACACATCACATTCACAATGACATGTCCAAACCACAACATGAATTTAAACTATTAACACACATTTATATTACGTTTATAACAAAGATCACATTACAATGAGGTTTTAACCTCCTTATTGGATTAAACCTCGGCTTACTCAATTCACATGTGTTTATCCCTGATTCTCCAGATAATTTCATGGTTCTCTTTTCTGCACACTAAACTCGAGCATCAGTAGTCCCAGGTAATAGAATCATATATAATATACATATTCAGTTCATACTTAGCAACATTAATCAATAAGTAGAATTATATTCCTAATTGCAATTTTCATGCATAAATATTTAAAATATAATAATTTCATAATCATCATGACATAATATCCATGAAATAATCAAGTCTAATCATGATCCAACATTCTCATCAATTCACCTATCTAAACATATATAATCAAAATCAACCACATGTTCTAGGTCTAATCCATATCATAATGTAATCCGTACAATATAATCATCATCATAAACATAATATCTTGAGTCTCTGTCAGGATAATCAAAACAAATGTATCAATGTATCAAAACATAAAGTATCAAAGTGTGATTGAACAGTAATGCTATGATGGGTCGGGGTGAGGCCTCACATCTCCTCAACTTTGTTTATGAGGTAGTGTTCTTGTGCATTGAAAAAAGTTGAAGGTAGACACTTTTGCATTTTACACATCAGATGAGGAATTTTTCTTTTCCAATATTTTGTATCTTCTTTATGGATTTCTGTAGATGACAACCACCTACAAGAGATTCAAGACGCAAATATATTAATGAAACTTTACAAAATAATATACAATATATTACATAAAAAGTAAAACAAATTGAAAATATAATATCTATACAATAAATTGAACAAATATAACTACTTACCTCATGTATTTTCCAAGATCATATATAACTTTCTTGACATTATTTTCGAAGTGGTCTAGGATAGATAGAGGTAGAATGTACTGTAACAATTATAGAATGATGTTTTTATTATTTTATTAACATAATACAATAAAAATTACATGTAGTATACAAATATATAGTAAATATACACGAACATGAATTACCTTAATGAAGGTATGTCAATCATGTGTTTTTATCCCTGGCCCAAATTCACTTTTCTTTGATATGAGATTGTTTATGTTTGCAGCAAATCCTGTGGGAAATCAATTTTTTTGTATGACTTCTTTTATAGCATTACTTTGTTGATCCATTAATAATCAAGGAAGGGAACTTATATTAATTTTATCTCCATTGCTATTTGATTGAATGACATTTTTATTGCATGATTGGATTCCTAATGTCACTACAAATTTTACAATTTTTTCTTTGTCACGCCATCCATCTAATATTTTTCATAATGTCTATGTTATATTATTTCTAATATGCATAGTATCAAAGAAATGCACAATTTGTAGCTTCTTGTAGTAGGTAAACCTATTAAATTGTCTAGGATAACCTTTTATTCCCTTTGGAAGGTGTTCATTAATTCCTTGACGACCTTCATGATCGTCAATTACATCATCAAAAAAATAAACACAATATAAAATATAAATTCTAAACATAAACCATTAGATGGAATAAAATTACCTTGACGGTTAATTCTATTACATTTTAATTTTTATAGGCGAGGTGTCATTCTTTATGGCTTTGATTTAGTCTCTTATTTCCCATTAAAAAGATATTTTTCAGTATTTCGATACTTATAATTTCTGTGGAAGAAGTGCCTATACCCATCAAACACTTACTTTCCTAAACTTTTGAATGTCAAGATTTCATCTTTGCACCACAGACTGGACATGCAAATTTTCTCTTTGTTTGAAGACCTACAAGATTATGTATAATTAGATTAAATATGTTAATTTTTATAATTATAATTATCATGCACAACTTAGAAATTATAACATACCACAAAAATGTATTAGCCCTGGGGCATCATGAATTGTTCATATAAGCATTACATGGAATTGAAATTGTATTTGTCTTATTGGTATAGAGATGTCATACATATTGACGTCTTTCCATAACTCCATTAACTCCTCAATAAGAGGCTCAATATATACATTCATATCTTTAACTTGGTACTTACTTAGTTGAATGAACAAAAATATTACATAATTATTATGACCATTTCACTGTAATATTTGTAATTTAATGTAGATGAATATTAAATGAAAAAATACTTGGAACAATCATTTCTAACATTATGCTCTCCCTCTTTATTGACATCCATGGAGGAATGTTATTATTGATAACAAAAATAGGCCACACCGAGTAAATAGATCTTAGCTCTCCAAATGGATTGACGTCGTTCACTGCCAATGAAGATTGTGAGGTTCTTCTTTACAATGTGCCCATTATTCCTCTATGTCCATAAATGCATAACCATCTTAAGCCATTCAAATAATGTCATCTTTACTTCTATTCTAGTATGCATGGTAATCCATAAATTGTGTTAAACTAGTGCACCTGAATAATCGTTGCAAACGTAGAATAATAGGAATATAATGAATAACTTAGGCACCTTTTTTGTTAGTTGATCTGTTCAAATTCTATTGATATGACATTCAGAGAATTCTGTTGCAAATTCATGTTGTTTATGATATATAATATGATCATTGGGACATGCATATATATCTTGATACTCCATGCCAATATCTTTTAAAATGACATATAATTCTCAGTATGAGTGAGGTAGAATATTTGATGGTGGTAACAAAAACTCACCTATCGAGCTACAACAAAAATATAATTTATTAATATAAAGAATATTTGTATCATCATCTTCAATTTTTTTTGTTGGCGCATGATCATCTTCTTCCATAGGATCATTATCTTCAGCTTCGATATTCACACCTCCATGTTCCTCCGCTTGGAAAACCACATTCTCTGGGTTGTGGTGGTCCATATCATATTTCCTAGGGTGCTCCACCTATATAAAAATTATCAAAATAAATAAACCATGATCATGATCTCATCATCAATTAATTTCTTATGTATATAAATTGTTAAAATGGTATAATGAACAGCTTACCAATGGACGATAATCATGCCCCCTTCAATGTGACCAGATTTTCTACAATGTTTCTCAGTTCTTCTAATTATAAGTCTTCTATTATTTAATCCCTTAAAAGTTTTGTAGGGACGATAACATTTTCCACCACCTTTTATTTTCAAGCTAGACCACAATCTAGCAATTGTCTCTATATTTTTTTCTTCGTTGATATTATCTGACATGGTCTCTCTTCACAGGCAAAAAATAAGGCTATGGAAACTTCGATCTTGTAAAAATTCCCACCAAGAGGGACACATGAACCTGAACTCTTTAAATATGTCCCTATCTATTTTGATTCTTTTATAAGATTATCTACTTTTATTTTATTTTATTTATAATTCCCAATTCACAAAGTTAACAATTCCTTCTTGGTTAGCTATCAACATTTAATGAAACACAACACCATATCTCTAATTTGTGGCAAAGATGAACTTTGTACTCTTGTGGCACTTGGTTCACTTAAGTAACCTTAGAGCCTTGAATTTATTGTGACCTTTTTAAAATGAACATCATCTAAAATCAAGCTTGATCCACTAGGCAATGCCTTCACTGGTAATGAACGTATAGGATCAATTATCAATCTTGATCCACTCGTTATTCCTCGAGCCAAAAAATGGATGTAAATTAAGTTTAAAGAATTGAAATGAATAAATTAAACAAATTCTAAATAAATGGAATTAAAATTTTAAATATAATTAGAGATGCAAACCAAATTTATAAAAAAATAATTTAATCTAATAATTTTTTATTGTATAGCTCTCACAAATTTAAGCATAAAATAATTATATAAGATTTTAAAATTTAAACCAAATTAAACTATTAAAAAATATTCCACTTTTGTTCAAGGGATAGGAGATTACAAGTTAGAGAGAAAACTAGTGTGTGGTTTTCTCATGTTGAATTTTGATGGTTCCCATAGTGAGAATCCTTCTTGGGTGAATATCCAAGAGTTACCAAAATTAGACTATGCAAATTGTAAGAAAAATCATACTTGGACGAAGTTTTAGCATTATAATAGTTTGATGATGTTTTTCCTCCTAATGCTATCATGAGTACAAGAAGGCAGAAAATTCATTTACCAAAGTTGGGTAAACCTATCTCATTCCTCTTTCTTTATGACTTCTCATGACATGCCTTGGATAGTTTAGTTGCTCTTCTTGAGTTAGATCTTCCTCTAGGAGCATATAAAACTCTTAAGGGGTTAAGTGTTTTGTTTTCGCTCATGTGCCACACCATTCATTAAAATGAATTTTGTAATGCAAAGTTTGCCTCAAGCTATAGGTCAGTTGGGAAGATTGGAAAGAAAAGCCTCCATTCAAGAGAGATATTTTGCAACTTTTGATGAAAAAAAATTATGATACAAGTACAAAATTGGATCATAATATTCTTTCTCCCTAAGGAACCTTTCTCTACAGTCTTGGAAACAATACCTCCTTCAGTTTGAGTTGAGTTGTGAAGGCCTCCTTTTGAGTGCAATACCCCTATGCTCCTCAACAAAGGTATTTTTTATATTTATCGCCAACAACTTGATTTGAGTTATTTTCTTTGAATTATACTCAATCATGAAGCACCTTTAAGTTACTCCTAAGTGTGCGCTCGATTATATGAGTTATTTCACCCTAGCACCATTGAAAAATGAGTCTTGCGTTGCTCAATTCACCAAATAAGGAATTTATCCATGAACTCACATTTCTTTGTATTTCTAACTATGCAAATTTACATTCAAAGGGGAAATTATTTTGAAGAGTTTTAAGTTACTCATTCTATGGGTACACTCTAGGTTAAAAGTTATTTTTCCCGACCACTACAGAAGAATGAGGTCTACATTCCATTGGTTGCTTGTTTCTTTAGTTTTTTGTTCCTTTCAAGTTGGGAATTATTCTATAAAGTGGTAAAACTATCAATTTTTTGGGTTTTTATATATTTGGTGAGTTGTGTGCCCTTTCGATTTGATCTTTTGAATTTTACTCATTTTATATGGGTTCATAGATACCCTTAGTAAATTTATAGAATATATATTAAAATTATAATAATTCAAATAAAAATTACATAATAAATATACATAAAAATAATATTAGAATTATTTTGGCACTCATGATGTATACTAATGTGTGTTGTTGAAAAATACATCACAAGTGTAGTAAATCCCTCCCACAAAATTGTATAGTGACACTTCACCTCTAACAATTTATAGTAGACCCGAAAAAAAAGAAAAAAAAAAGACAAAAGATAAGTAAAAAGGATTCACCCATCCCTAAGGAGTTTTCATAATCAAAATTCTCAACACAATTTGTGGAAATCTAGATCTCTCAAGAGCTAGTTGAGTTATTCACAATAGCTCAAAGGCTTTCATTTTAGCATCTTCAAAAAAAAATCAAATTCAAACTACTAATGAGGCTTAAGTCAAATCATCCACCACCTTAAGTCTTCATTTACACTACAAAAATGGCTTTCACAAATTTTTGTGGAGGGTATCTATAATAATCTCCAGGGTGATTATGTGTAAATCATTATGAAAGAAATGAAATTTTTGGTTCTCTAGATACTCAAGATATAGATTTTAAAAAAAGAGTCAATCAAAGAAAACATAGTGAACCAATGGTTGGGTTTAGGTGGAACCGTGGACAAGAAATGTCCATAGATAATTTCTTCCTATTTCAAATTGAATTGTGATGTCCTTTCATATTAATAAAATCATCATTGGAAGCATATCCTTTATGATATTGAAAGTAAACAAGTTCTTGTATTTGGTTAATGTCTACATGTTCTTAAATTGACTTGTAATGATCCATTAGGGTTGGTCATCCTCAAATGAACCTTTGTAGAAGAAAGGATGTGTGATCTAAGTATTTTGTTGAAATATTTTATGGATGAACAGTCTGACTGTCATGACTATGATGGCACAATCATAGACAAACTTATTTTTTGACCCTGTGGTATTGGATGGAATGAATAGACAAATAAGATTAGATACAGTTTGTGAAACTTTCTTAGATGAGTGATTATTACACCAATTCATCCCATAGTAGAAACATTCAACCACAAGCTGCAAATTTGGTGCTTGCTACACCCATAGACAATTTTGAAACTAGGGCATAACATTGGAAAATAAATAAGAATGCATTGCGCAAAAACGTGTACTATAGTGAAAAATTTAATAAAAATAATATAAAATAACAAAATAATTCCCCAAATTACAAAAATGGGAAGAGAAATGCAATACTCGAGTTCAGAAAGATAAAAATGTAGATCTCTATAGTCATTTCAATTTGAATTAATATCCTATTGAACTCACTTAGCATGTGTTCCTCTACATCAAATCTGCCCCTGACCAATTTTTCAAATGTGGCCACGTATTATAATGAACCCGCATAATGTTTTTTAAATAAATTATTTTTTCTTCTAAAATCTGACAAAGAAAAAGAAACTCCATAGCTCGTTGTAAATTTTCGTCAAAAAATGCACCCAAATGAGTTAGTCATTCTGACATACTTGTCTATCATTAGAATTCCGACGAACATGGGCAATGTTTTCAAACAAAATAAAATTTGCCTCGTAAAATTTGACAAAGAAAAAGAAATCCCATAGCTCATCGTAAAATGGACACAAATCAGTTAGTGTCATGTTCTAATGATCAGTTGGAGTTTTCCGATCTCACGAAGCATGTTCCTGATCGACGAAGCTTGGTGGACCATATCTCGATATTCCTAGATCTTTGGTTGACATATTTCTTGGATCGTGCATGATTTCTACATCTTGGCATTTAAGATCTTTTGATTTGGGTCCTGGCCTATATTTGTACACATTACATTTTCTTTGTCTTGGAAAATGTAATTTTTCGGGCTGACATAAGTGTTGCAAAGGCTCTATATATTGAGGCTCTTCACCTTTGTTTAACAATTTCTCAAAAGATAACCTTTGGGAGTGTTTCCCCACTTTTGGTCTTTATACCTTAAGACAAAAATGGATGTTTTATGTGTAGTAGTAGTCATGGAAGTTTCATGCAAGTCCAGAGTCTAAGTCTAGAAATCCCCTTAGGATAGAAGGCCTTTATTGGATTTCCCTAACTTGACTTCTCCTTCCTAAGCCGGGTGAATTCTGGGTCTAAAATCATGTTTTTATCGGGTAGGTTAAGTCCCCAATCCGGTAAAGGCCATGTTTTAAAAGATTCTAACCTCAAAATCACATACAGATGAAATACTTTGCCTAATATCTTAGAGTTGTAGCATTGGTGGGAAATCAAGTTTTAGCTTCTCCATGGCGGAAAATCACATGTGGAGTGCGCTTTTCGCAATTGACAGACTTAAGAATATCAGAGGTAAATAAAGATGGAAAATGAGGAAGTCGGGAAAAAAAAAACTTTGAGCACTCATATTGAACCTATGGGAAACAAAAGAAATGATCAAGCGAAGAAAATTTCATGGAGTTCGCCATAGGCGAAAAAGTGGAAAATGGCTTCTCCTCTGCTCCTACAGGCGAGTTTCGACTCGCGAGATGTGTTTTCCACCAAACTATCAAGGTGAAGAAGTTTTGAAATATAATCCATCCCATAAGAGATCTGGCATATAAAAAGGCCAATGGAATCAATATATATCATTTTGGCACCCCTATAGGCCAGAATTCTCCTTTGGTGGATTTTCAGAAAAAGAGCACTCCAAAAGTATTTTTCCGCCCAAAGGAGAAGCGAAAAAGTAATTTTCCACCGCTTCAAGAAAGTTACCATTACAGTGACTAAAGTAAAAAATGTTTTCTAACAGCATGTAAAGCAAAGTAATTAATTCAAATAGGGTCGTTTTACTTTGTAACAGACTTGTTCATTAATGTAGGGGTCTTTTCATTCATGTGGTGCAGGAAGTCGACCGTTAAATGGTAAGAATTCAAAAGTATAAAATCAGTTGGAGATTTCAAACTGGAACCACCATTGTTCACCAAATTATATATATTTGAAGTAGCTAAGACCAATTTCTCATTGTCTCTGTATTCCAAAAAGAAATTTAAATCTTTGAGTTGAATCATACTCACATGGCTTCTAGATTTGTGGGATTCGATGGAATGAATGACATTATCTCCGAGTGGAACAAAATCTCAGATACCTCACTGAAGTTCTTCAACATGTAGAACTTCCAGAATAGATTGAGAGCAGAGCAGATGCACCCTATCATAGAGAAGCTTAAGGAGAGTGGGTTAGTTGAAGTCGTCAGTTTTCCTGTAGTCGTTCAAGCTTCTGAATTGGTCTGGGAATGTATAGCCCGATACAACCCAGACACCAAGCAAATTCTCCTATCTGACAACACGGTGCTACTCTCTATTGATAGAGAGTCTGTCTAGAATTCCCTCCATATCCCGGAGCAAGTGGAATACTCTAAAATGACTTATAGTCAGGTGGTCTCTGAATACTCAGCAAAGAGACCGGTATGGAAAAGAGAGATTATGAAGTCATGGTTTAAAGAACCCAAGAGCGCCAAGGGAAAGTTGCCCAAAACATTATTTGGCACAAATATGAAGCTAGAGATCATGGACATCCTGGTATTACTTCACAGGATTAGAGGTGAGAGAGAAGCTCTTAATTTTGTTGAACATAATTTCTTCCTGGTTCAGATAATCTATTCTCAGCATCATTTCATTAACTGGGCCCTTATGGTGAGTGAGAATCTCTCGGACGCCCTAAATAGGGCCAAATTCCAGAATGAATTCTACATGTCTTTTGTCCTCTTGTATATTTTAGCTACAATTCAAATCTGGCCTGGGCTTCCTAGGTTAGAGGAATTCCCAGATGATGTAAAAAGTTGAGTTTTTTCCTTCTTTGCAACTACAAAATAGTTATGCTAATTATCTCATAGTTAATGACGCCTTTACAATGAGACTGTGTAGGGAGCTACAAGGTTGTCTATAAAGGAGATTTTCTACTGAAGCCATGGCTTTTATAAGCCAATTCGAATGCTATTTGATTTAGTTCAGAGATTTCTCTTATCTTCGTCTTGCAGGTTTCGATGACTTTCCTTTGAAGCTGCCTAGATACCCTACTGACATGATCATGCTAATCGAGGTAATGAGGCAAGGACTCTAGGTGAACCTGATCTATTCAGAGGAAAAGAAGAAAGGCTACAAGTTCCCAATGACCATCGGAGCTTACAGTTGTGCATCCCGGTCGGAGGTGAAGAATGTTCTTAAAACATTCTCGAAGAGGTTCTCTCTGGAAACATATGATGTTCTAAGGCCACAATATGATCCAGTTAATTATGACAGAGATGTCTTACAGATGAGTCGGGCCATTCACCATGTACCTAATATTGAGGACTATTGGGCCAATTACAAAGATGACTTGGAGAGCAAGGAAAGATTCTATGCCCGGTTAACCATTGAATAGATCAAAAATTTCAATGTTAACATTGCAGTAGAAGGGCTAGAAGATGATGGAAATCATCTGTGCAATGACACATACTTGAAGAAGATAAATTCCACCCCTATCAACTTAGAGCCTATGCTAGACCAAGCAGTAAGTGACTTGCAGGCTCCGATGGGGGGGGGATTTACAAAAGAATAGTTCAATGGGTTGAGTGGACTGCAGGCTGAAGGAAGAGGTTAGAAAGGAAGCCTCCCGCTCAACAAACTCCGGTGAAGGCAACTTCTGGTGCCACAACCACTTCATCAGCAACAATCTCTATAGTTGCAAAAGGATCAATTCAACCATTGGGAGGAGGTGATGAACCTCCTGAGAAAGCTTCTCTCTTAGAGAAGACCTGCAGAGAGGGTCCTCTTCCAGATATCAGAGTCACAGAAGAAGCAGTCCCGACAGACCAAATTAAGTCTGCAGCTAAGCTTTCTAAAGCTATAGAGTCTGAACAGCTGATTAGTGCTATTGTTGTAGATACTCTAGCCAGGACTTCGACCCAAGAAACTCCAAAGAGGGCATCCCCTATCATAGTTGAAGTTGGAGAGGATATCCCTAGTACCTCTACAGAATCGAATAAGAGAGGTGGGGAGAAACATGAGGTTACTCAAGTTGTAAAATTAATCTCCTCTTCACCTACTTTGGTGAATCCATTCACTTCCCGCCCTAAAGTTACTCCCCTACTCATAAGGAAGCTTTTCATCGAAGAGTTGGTCTCTGCCAACAAATTTACCAGTGCAGAGTCATGGATAGCAAACACTCTAGAGCACAAAAGGAAGAGAGTGGGAGAAGCAATTCCTAGCAGAGACACTCTATCACGGGCCTTTCAGCCCAAGGCTACCACAAGCAAGAAAAAGAGTGTGAAGACAATGTCTACTCTGGGTCATGATCCTAAGATAGGGCATTTCACCATGGAAGTAGCCAAGCCCACTAAAGAGGGCAGACTCAAAGATCTGGCGGCCTCGGACTTTCAGTTGCAGTCATTCAACATGGGATTGGCTCGACATGATACCAAGGTGGACTGGTGGAAATCCACTAATGTAGTAATAGAGGAAGAGCTAGAAGATCTTAAGACTTCCAAAATTTAGCTTAAGGTGGAAGTAGCCCAGCTAACTGATTTCATCAAACAACTCCTAACTCCTATTGCTAGTGCTCCCAGTACCCAAACTTCCTTTGATCCTAGTGCTACTGAGAACCAAGCCATTCTGGCTCAGTTGAAAGAGGATCGACATTATGGGTAGATTGGTAAGAGGTAGATCAAGAGGCTCAAGTCAGAAGGTCTGGCAATCATTGAACAGTTAGGTAACGCTCTTCTAAGGCTAGAAATAGAGAAGATCAACATTGAGAAGAATTTACAGACTCTCACTGCAAAAAGAGTAAGATGCCAAGAATGCATAGTCATGTTGCATGTGGCGGTAAAGATGAAGACTAAGGAGGCCCTAAAAGATAAGATCCTACATAAGGGTGATGAGCCCTTGATCGAATGGCTCCAAAGTCTAGAGTTCAAAATTGAGATGATCATTCAAGCCGAGACCGGACTACAACAAATAGATGTTAAAGTGCAAGAGGAATAGAGTAAGGATTTTAAACTCCTCCTAGGACTTCATGCGGAATCACAAACCAGCGGTCAAGGCAAAGCAATAGTTGGAGTAATCAATATGCAGAAGTCATTCATAGATTATCTGCACAATTTAGTAGAGCAGTCTTTGACTCATCTAGACAAGGTGCTAGAGCTCCAGCAATTGAGTGGATGCATCTTTAGAGCTATGGAGGAACTGAAAGATCAGACAGAAGCGATCAAGACTCTAGCCAAAGAACATTCTAGATGGCTCATCCATTACACCAATGTCCATGTCAACAGACATGAAGAACTCATCCAAGTCATCACTGCTGTAATCACCTATAGGGCCAATGTAGATAAGGGGAAGGAAACTGAATCTTAGATATTTTCCCCCATATGCTATTTTTGTTAAGTTTTGTAACGGATAAACCTTTGGTTATCATTTCTAGTTGGGGAAGTTGATACGTTTTGGTTACCCCTTTTTGTAATGGTTCAATCTGGAACTCTATATGTATTAATCCCAAAATCAATACAAAGGTCAGCTAAATTTTGGTGTGAAGAATAACATTGTTGCTGAGTCAATTATGTATGTCTGAATGCCATTTCTTTAACTATTCTATTCCATTTCATTTATCTTTCTATTGAATTTGAACGTCTCTTTTGAGTTAGATTCATAATATGTATTTGAACTAGAATTTTGTATTATGATTGGATACGACTAATTAAGGGGAAAATCAGTTGCTATTCTAAGTTTTGGGAACGTTCTTACGATATAGATTGACTCAATATCATTACATTGTTAACCTTCAGTCTTGCATCTACATTTTTAGTAATTGTCCATGCATCACCAGTTTTGGGAGTTAATATGATTGATAAGGTCTCAGAATTGGCTAGATTTAGAGTCGTATTTACTTTGCCTGAGCTATTTTCTGTCTAGACTTAGCTTGGTTTACCTCTTTTGCTCTCGGGTTAAGAGCATACCCATGTTAGATTAGGAAAGATTAAAATTCATTGAATATTATTCATATAAGGGAGTTGTACCTTTCAATTCAGAGGAAATCTATCAATCTAGTGATAGATTATCCAACTGTTGGTATCGAATTGTTTCTCACAGATTTGGGCATTTGAGAGTTAAATCAAAAAGAATAATCTGTTTACCAATAGATTTTTGGCGACTCTGCTAGGGAGACAAACAGTCGTTATACCAGAAGCATACAATGAGGAAAGATGGTGCTTCCCCATGAAAATATAATCCCTTGCTCCAACCTAATCTTGGATTCCAAGACGATCAAGAAGATCTCATTTCCTCATTAAATACTTTTGTCTGGAGATACGGAAGAAGCACTGAACACTATAGAAACGCCAGTCAAGTGCTTGAACTGGAAGAAGCTAGAGCAGAAGCACTTGAGAGGGCCATACAGAGAAGAAATCTAAGAAGGGCAGAGCATGAAGTTAGGCCATAGCACTAGGCAAAAATCTGGAGCCTAAAAGATTTCTCAGAAGTACCAGGAAAGAAGGTAGCACAAACCCGGTCTTCGAGAGGCTTGCGAATATTAATTTTGCTCATTTAGATGTACCCCGTCGGGGAAACAAAACTGTAAGGAGCCAAAGAAGACCTTCTTCACCTCCTAAACAAACCACCAAATTATCCACCACTTTCCAAGTGTTGACATTGCATGGAGTAGTTGCCCCTCCCGTCATCAATCTAACACCCTATTTACCCCAAGTAGCTATGGCACTCCCTTGGGCCGCTGCAGTCGGGCCCTTGCAACTAGCAGCATATAATCCTCTCCCTACAAGATCTAGAAATAACTTTCCCAAATTTTCTAGAGATGGGAAAGTATCTACAGACAAGCATATTTCCGCATTCTTCACTTCAGTTAACATTCTAGCAGTTTGAGAAGAAGATGTGGCCGTCAGATTATTCGTTGACACTCTCGTCGAAGTTGTCACTGATTGGTTTCATCATTTACCTGATTCTTCTATTACCAATTGGGCTACTATGAGAGCTGCCTTCGAAAGAAGGTTTACGATTGCTGAAGATGAGCATGCTATGTTGACTCAATTGACTTCTATCAAGAAAGAGTCGTCGATCAGCATGAGAGATTTTATAGCTAAATTTAACAAGCTGGTAAATTGTATCCCAGTGGCTGACAGGCCTACGACAGGAAATTTGAAAACTTTCTTCATAAGTGCTATGCCACTGGACATCAATTATGATCTAAGGAGAATGAACCTTGCAAATTTGGATGCCACACAAAGAACCATTGTAGAACTCGAGGACCACATGATTTCATCTGGGAAATGGAAAAGAGAGATATAGTCTAGAGCTAGTAGTAGCAATACTACGTCATCTGATGAGATGATCCAAAAATTGCCTAATGAATTCACTACCTTCAAGAGACAACTTCCCAGATTCAATAATCCCTACCAGCTAAACTTTCAGGAGTAGCCTGGAAGATATAACGACGGGAGGAATGCAGAAGGAAAAATGTTACAGTTAACTCCTCCACCACAGAGACTAGCTATAGAGGCTCCTCCTAAAAGAGGGAACATGTGTGCCTTCCACTTAACCATAGCTCATGATGGGGAAAGCTTCCCTGATGTAGCTCATGCTTGCCAAATACATCAGACCGACGAGTGGAATGCTAGAGTGTCTGGAGCTGAACCAGATTCATACTCACATGGCGACTCTGAAAACTTATATTTAGAGTATGAATCAGTTTCAGAGAAAGAAGCAACATGTTATGCCACCATAGATGGGACCTCTTATATGGTCCTGACCCAGAGTTAGAAAGATAAATGCCCTTGCTCATCCCTACCTAAAAATAATGAGGCATCTACTTCTAATTCAAAGGAGCCCAATCAAGGTCTGAGGATTCTGCAACTAGGTAAAGAACAAAACTCTTTTGACATTATTCAATTCTGTAAAGATTCTAGAATTCAGATCTCTCCCATAGACTATCTTAAGTCTAATCCTATTGAGCTGCAAAAGCTAGTAGATTATTGTAAAGGGGGAAGCCAAGAGTTAAACCAAAATATCATGACTACTATAGAGAATGAATCTTTATTTGCAGATCCAGTTGAACAAAGGGAGTCATCCGTTTTAGCCACCTTCCTAGGCCAAAATCCTGACCCATTCTATGTGTCTTTATATATTAATGATTGCAAGTTGAGCAATTGTATAATAGATTCTGGAGCCTCAGACAATGTAATGCCATCAACTGTGGCCAAAGCCTTAGGACTTACTCTCACTAAAGCTCATGGTAGGTTCTACTCCATGGATTCCAAGCAAGTACCCCTGGTTGGCCAAATTAAGGATGCTCAAGTGGCTTTAGCAGCACATCCCAAAAATAAGTTGTTGTTGACGATCCTTGTTGCTGATATACCCACTAGCTACGGGTTGTTGTTAAGCAGGAGTTTTTGCAGAGACCTTGGAGGGGAGATAAAGCTGGATTGGTCCCAAGCCTTAATCCCAGTAGGTAATAAAAAGATTAAATTGGTTCCTGAACAAAAGGCTAAGTTTACAGTGTTGAAATCTGATGACCCTAAAGCTCAAATCTTGTATCAAGAATTGGAGTTTGGCAATTATAGGTTGTTCATCGATGAACCTAAGAAAGAAACAAAAACCGCTGAAGAGGAAAATAAATTTTTCACCGAAGAAATACCACCACAGATATGGACTCTTGAATTTGATGATAGTTGTGCATTGTCAAGATCTGGTGCAGGTGTGGTCTTGATATCACTAGACAGAGTATGTGAGCCCTTGGCTTACAAATTAGAGTTTGGGAACACTAACAACACTACCAAGTATGAAGCCCTTCTGTTAGGGATTATCACTGCAAAAGAAAGAGGTGTGAAAATTCTAAGAGCTCGTGGTGATGCTGAGCTAATTGTACAACAAGTCAAGAATCAGTACTCTGTAAAGAACCACAGGTTGAAGAACTACATAAACAAAGTATGGGACGAAATAGAAACATTGGATGCTTTTTTTATCAAATCGGTGCCAAGAGATTGAATTCCAAAGCGAACTCTTTGGCTATCTCAGCTTCATTACTACTTCCCCATCAAGAATTCAAAGATAAAAATACCAAGTGGAGGTTATATATCGACCATCTATGCCCGATAACGTGGAAGATTGGTAGGTTTTTGAAGATGACAAGAATCTCCTTCTCTTTCTAGAGAGCGGTGGTGACTTCCATAAAGATGTTCGTGGCAATCGTAAAAGAAACTGCCAAGACGAGCTGAAGAAAGATAAGTCAGACGTTATTTAATTACAAGGTAATATCATTCCCCCCCATCTGGTCACTCTTGAAAATCTCTTCAATAGAAATGACACGTTTGTGAAGAAAAAAAGAATCGAAAGAGGGCCTACCATTGGTGAATATGAAGGAATGAATATTGGAACTGAAAAAGACCCCAAGATGATCAATATCGGGAAGTGTTGTACTGAAGAAGAAAGGAATGAGGCCAAGAAGATTTTTCTAGAATACTCAGATATTTTTGCCTGGAGCTACGAAGATTTGAAATTTTTTATGAATGATAAATTCAAACACTAGATTCCCTTAAAACCTGAAGCTACTCCGTTCAGGAAGAAGAAAAGAAACTACAACCCCAAAGTTGTTGATGCCATATTCAAGGAAGTTGATAAAATGCTCAAAGCAAAGATCATATATCCCATCCATCACTCTACTTGGGTTGCCAACATAGTGCCTGTGAGGAAGAAGAACGAAGAAATAAGGATTTGTGTTGACTTCAAAAATCTAAATCAATCTTCTTTGAAGGACAACTACGCCCTTCCCAACATGGATCATCTCTTGCAGATCGTGGCTGGATGTGAAATGATGTCTATGTTAGACGGCTTCTCAGGGTATAATCAGATAGAAGTTGAGAAAGTAGATCAACATAAAATGACTTTCACTACCCCATGGGGGACCTTTTCATATCACAAGATGTCGTTCAGATTGATCAATGTCAGAGCTACTTTTTAGAGAGGTATGGATCTTTCTTTTAATGATATGAAGAACAAAATCATTGGTATGTATCTAGATGATCTTACCTTGTTCTCTAAAAATAGATTAGATCATATAAACGATCTAA
This sequence comes from Thuja plicata, assembly GCA_018584345.1. NCBI lineage: Eukaryota > Viridiplantae > Streptophyta > Pinopsida > Cupressales > Cupressaceae > Thuja > Thuja plicata. The sequence goes on along the minus strand of MU226059.1, from coordinate 2,476,602 downwards.
GAAAAGTATTGCAAAGGTGCCGGGAGGACGGGATTTCATTGAATCCCAAGAAATCAGTGTTTTGCGTAACTGAAGGAAAATTTTTGGGTCATATCATCTCCCAAGAAGGTATAAGGATCGATCCTGAAAGGGTGAGAGCTATTCAGCAACTGAGTTTATCGGTAAATAAAATGGGAGTGAAGTCCTTTTTTGGTCAAGTCAACTTCCTTAGGATATTTGTCCCTGATTTCTCCAAAATTACTAAATACATTATTGATATGATGAAGGGGAATGTGAATTTCAAATGGAATGACCCTGGCAAGCAAGCTTTCAAAAGCATCAAGAATACCATAGCTAACACCCTAGTGTTATGTCACCCAGATTATAAGAAAGATTTTGTAATTTACTGTTATTCTTCTGAACATACTCTGTCAGCCATTCTAATGCAAGAGAACAAAGAGGGAATTCAAGCCCCCGCCGCTTTTATGAGTACACCTCTAAAGAACCACGAGCTGAGATATTCTTAGATTGAAAAGCACACTTTTGCAGTGGTAAAGGCTCTTAAGAATTTTAGGTTTTATATTCTACATTCCCACTCTCTTGTGTATGTGTCGGATGTCGCAGTGAAGAGCATTTTGACTCAACAAGATGTGGGGTGTAACAACCGAGGAGCATGGGTAGCTAAAACCCAAGAATATGACATAGAGATCAAGCCCACCAAGTTGGTAAGAGGGAATGCCTTGTGCAAGGCAATGGCAAAAAATCAAATAGACAAAGACCCAAAAGCTACACAGTTGGTTTTGGCGGTAAGTATGCAAGAGCCATGGTTTGAAAACATTGTGTATTTCTTGACCTGTGGTGAATGTCCTAAAGGATTAACTTCAAAGAAAAGGAGAGACCTAAAAATGAAGGCTTCTAAATATGTAATCTGGGAGGATAGACTATATAAAAGATCTATAGATGGAACATTCCTCTGATGTGTCGACAAACAACAGCATGAGAAGCTATTAAAGGTTTTTCATGATGAAGCCTACGGAGGACACTTCTCCTCATCAGTCACTGCATTCAAGATTTTGAGACAGTATTATTACTGGCCGGGAATGTTTAAAGATGCATACTAGTGGGTGGAAAGGTGCGAAAAATGCAAGATGTTTACTGGGAAGCCAAAGTTAGCAGCGTTACCCCTCAGACCAGTGATAATTGAAGGGTCATTCCAGCAGTGGGGACTTGATTTTATCAGTCCTATAAGCCCTGCATCTAGCATGGTTCATACTTATATAATTACTGCAACTGACTACTTCACAAAATGGGTGGAAGCCAAGGCAACCAAAAGGACCACTTCAAAGGTAGTATGTGAATTTATCAAAGAAAATATTCTAGTAAGATTTGGTGTACCTATTAAGTTGGTTATGGATAATGCCACATACTTTTCTTCTCAAGAAATTACTGAATTTTGTTTCGATTATGACATCATGATTAGCCATTCTTCTGATTATTTCCCTCAAGGGAACGGCCAAGCAGAGTCTAGCAACAAAAACTTGGTGAGCATCATGAAAAGGCTCGTGGAAGAAAACCAGATAAATTGGCATAAAAAGATCCATGAAGCCTTTTAGGCGGATAGAGTGACCCCCAAAAGAGCCATTGGTGTATCTCCTTTCTAACTCCTCTACGAGGTAGAAGCTAGTCTCCCCTTGCCATTGGAATTAGCAACTTGCAAACTGAGGATAGTAGTGGAAGATGGCATATATGAAGATGGTCTTGAGAAGAGGATCTTGTACTTGAACAAACTGGAAGAAGAAAGGGAGAAAATGGTTGATCACATCACACATCATCAGATGCATGTGAAGAACCTGTTTGATAAAAAAGAGTAGGCCCCAAAAAATTATGGAGGGAGACATGGTGCTATTATGGGACAAACGCAGGGCACCCAAAGGCATGCACGAAAAATTTGAAACACTGTGGAAAGGACCTTTAAAAATCCATCAGGCGTTTGATAACAATTATTTCAAATTGACTTATCCAGATGGTGAGGCACTACCCCTAATGTATAATGGTCAAGATTTGAAGCTCTATATGATCTAAATTGAAAGCAGGTAACCCCTGTGTTGTACAGTAGTTACGTTTAGTTCCCATTTTTATTTTCCTAGTAAGGTTTCCTTCCTGCTTCCCTTTCTGCGTCTTGCTTTAGTTTTGTTGTGAGCCACCTTTTGTTGAGCTTTGCAAAACCAAAGATTTGAGTTCCTTGCTTAGACATGTGAATGTCCAAGTCCCCAGACAGAGCCAGCTGTTGCCCCACTTTTGGTCTTTATACCTTAAGACAAAAATGGATGTTTTATGTGTAGTAGTAGTCATGGAAGTTTCATGCAAGTCCAGAGTCTAAGTCTAGAAATCCCCTTAGGATAGAAGGCCTAAGTTATCGGATTTCCATAACTTGACTTCTCCTTCCTAAGCCGGGTGAATTCTGGGTCTGAAATCATGTTTTTATTGGGTAGGTTAAGTCCCCAATCCGGTAAAGGCCATGTTTTAAAAGATTCTAATCTCAAAATCACATACAGATGAAATACTTTGCCTCATATCTTCAAGTTGCAGCATTGGTGGGAAATCAAGTTTTAGCTTCTCCATGGCAGAAAATCACATGTGGAGTGCGCTTTCCACAATTGACAGACTTAAGAATATCAGAGGTAAATAAAGATGGAAAATGAGGAAGTCAGGAACAAGAAAGCTTTGTGCAATCATATTGAACCTATGGGAAACAAAAGAAACGATCAAGTGAAGAAAATTTCATGGAGCTCGCCATAGGCGAAAAAGCGGAAAATGGCTTCTCCTCTGCTCCTACAGGCGGGTTTTGACTCGCGAGATGCATTTTTTTCCAAACTATCAAGGTGAAGAAGTTTTGAAATATAATCCATCCCATAAGAGATCTGGCATATAAAAAGGTCAATGGAATCAATATATATCATTTTGGAACCCCTATAGGCCAGAATTCTCCTTTGGCAGATTTTCAGACAGAGAGCACTCCAAAAGTATTTTTCCGCCCAAAGGAGAAGCGAAAAAGTAATTTTCCACCACTTCAAGAAAGTTACCGTTACGGTTACTAAAGTAAAAAAATGTTTTCTAACGGCATGTAAAGCAAAATAATTAATTCAAATAAGGTCGTTTTACTTTGTAACAGACTTGTTCATTAATGTAGGGGTCTTTTCATTCGTGTGGCGCGGGAAGTTGGCCATTAAATGGTAAGAATTCAAAAGTATAAAAATAGTTGGAGATTTCGAACTAGAACCACCAATGTTCACCAAATTATTTGAATTCAAAGTAGCTAAGACCAGTTTCTCATTGTCTTTGTATTCCAAAGAGAAATTCAAATCTTTGAGTTGAATCATACTCACATGGCTTCTAGACTTGTGGGATTCGACGGAATGAATGACATTATCTCTGAGTGGCACAAAATCTCAGATACCTCACTGAAGTTCTTCGACATGCAGAACTTCTAGAATAGATTGAGAGCGGAGCAGATGCACCCTACCACAAAGAAGCCTAAGGAGAGCGGGTTAGTTGAAGCCACCAATTTTCCTACAGCCATTCAAGCTCCTGAATTGGTCCGGGAATGTATAGCCCGATACAACCCAGACACCAAGCAAATTCTCCTACCTGACAACATAGTGCTCCTCTCTATTGATAGAGAGTCTGTCCAGAATTCCCTCTGTATCCCAGACCAAGTGGAATACACTGAAATGACTTATAGTCAGGCGGTCTCTGAATACTCAGTGAAGAGACCGGTATGGAAAAGAGAGATTATGAAGTCATGGTTTAAATAACCCAAGAGCACTAAGGGAAAGTTGCCCAAAACATTATTTGGCACAAATCTGAAGCCAGAGATCATGGACATCCTGGTATTGCTTCACAGGATTAGAGGTGAGAGCGAAGCTCTTAATTTTGTTGATCAACATTTCTTCCCCATTCAGATAATTTGTTCTCAGCATCATTTCATTGACTGGGCCCTTATGATGAGTGAGAATCTCTTGTACGCCCTGAATAAGGCCAAGTTCCAGAATGAATTCTACATGTCTTTTGTCCTCTTGTATATTTTAGCTACAATTCAAATCTGGCCTGGGCTTCCTAGGTTAGAGGATTTCCCAGATGATGTAAAAAGCTATGAGTTTTTCCCTTCTTTGCAACTACAAAATAGTTATGCTAATTATCTCATAGTTAATGATGCCTTTACAATGAGACTGTGCAGGGAGCTACAAGGTTGTTTGGAAAGGAGATTTTCTCCTGAAGCCATGGATTTTATAAGCCAATTTAGATGCTATTTTATTCAGTTCAAAGATTTCTCATATCTTCATCTTGCAGGTTTCGATGACTTTCCTTTGAAGCTGCCCAGATACCCTACTGACATGATCATGCTAATCGAGGTAATGAGGCAAGCACTCTAGGTGAACCTGATCTGTTCAGAGGCAAAGAAGAAAGGCTACAAGTTCCCAATGACCATCGGAGCTTACAGTTGTGCGTCCCGGTCGGAGGCAAAGAATGTTCTTAAAACATTCTCAAAGAGGTTCTCTTTGGAAACATATGACGTTCTAAGGTCACAATATGATCCATTTAATTATGCCAGAGATGTCTTACAGATGAGTCAGGCCATTCACCATGTACCTGATATTGAGGACTATTGGGCCAATTGCAAAGATGACTTGGAGAGCAGGGAAAGATTCTATGCTCGGTTAACCATTGAACAGATCAAAAAGTTCAATGTTAACATTTCAGTAGAAGGGCTAGAAGATGATGAAAATCATCTGTACGATGACACATACTTGGAGGAGATAAAGTCCACCCCTATCAGCTAAGAGCCTATGCTAGAAAAGGCAGTAAGTGACTTGTAGGCTCTGATGGGGGGGATTTACAAAAGAATAGTTCAATGGGTTGAGTGGACTACAGGCCGAAGGAAGAGGTCAAAAAGGAAGCCTCTCTCTCAGCGGACTCTGGCAAAGGCAACTTCTGGTGCTGCAACCACTTCATCAGCAACAATCTCTATAGTTGCAAAAGGATCAATTCAACCATCGGGAGGAGGCGATGACCCTCTTGAGAAAGCTTCTCTCTTAGAGAAGACCTGCAGAGAGGGTCTTCTTCCAGATATCGGAGTCACAGAAGAAGCAGTCCCAACAGACCAAATTAAGTCTGCAGCTGAGCTTTCTAAAGCTATAGAGTTTGAACAGCCGATTAGTGCTATCATTATAGATACTCTGGCTGGGACTTCGACCCAAGAAACTCCAAAGAGGGCATCCCCTGTCATAGTTGAAGTTGGAGAGGATAGCCCTAGTACCTCTACAAAATCAGATAAGAGAGGTGGGGTGCAACATGAGGTTGGTCAAGTTGTAAAATTAATCTCCTCTTCACCTACTTTGGTGAATCCATTTGCTTCCCACCCTAAAGTTACTCCCCCGCTCATAAGGAAGTTGTTCATCAAAGAGTTGGTCTTTGCCAACAAAGTTACCAGCGCAGAGTCATGGATAGCAAACACTCTAGAGTGCAAAAGGAAGAGAGTGGGAGAAGAAATTCCCAGCAAAGGCACTCTATCACGGGCCTTTCAGCCCAAGGCTACCACAAGCAAGTAGAAGAGTGTGAAGACAATGTCTACTCTAGGTCATGATCCTGAGACAGGGCATTTCACCATGGAAGTAGCCAAGCCCACTAAAGAGGGTAGACTCAAAGATCTGGCGGCCTCAGACTTTCAGTTGCAGTCATTCGACATGGGATTGGCTCGACATGATACCAAGGTGGACTGGTGGAAATCCACTAATGTAGTAATAGAGGAAGAGCTGGAAGATCTTAAGACTTCCAAAATTTAGCTTAAGGCGGAAGTGGCCCAGCTAACTGATTTCATCAGACAACTCCTAACTCCTATTGCTAGTGCTCCTAGTACCCAAACTTCCTTCGATCCCAGTGCTGCTGAGAACCAAGCCATTCTGGCTAAGTGGCAAGAGGATCAACATTATGGGTAGATTGGTAAGAGGTGGATCGAGAGGCTCAAGTCAGAAGTTCTGGCAATCATTGAACAGTTAGGTAACGCTCTTCTAAGGTTAGAAACAGAGAAGAGCAACATTGAGAAGAAGTTGCAGACTCTCACTGCAGAAAGAGTAAGATGCCAAGAATGCATAGTCATGTTGCATGTGGTGGTAAAGATGAAGACTAAGGAGGCCCTAAAAGCTAAGATCCTACAGAAGGGTGATGAGCCCTTGATCGAATGGCTCCAAAGTCTGGAGTTCAAAATCAAGATGATCATTCAGGCCGAGACCGGACTACAACAAACAGATGTTAAAGTGCAAGAGGAACAGAGTAAGGATTTAAAACTCCTCTTAGAGTTTCATGCGGAATCACAAACCAGTGGTTAAGGCAAAGCAATAGTTGGATTAATCAACATGCAGGAGTCATTCACATATTATCTGCACAATTTAGCAGAGCAGTCTTTGACTCATCTAGGCAAGGTGCCAAAGCTCCAGCAATTGAGTGGATGCATCTTTAGAGCTATGGAGGAACTTAAAGATCAGACAGAAGTGATCAAGACTCTAGCCAAAGAACGTTCCAGATGGCTCATCTGTTACACTAATGTCCACGTTAACAAACATGAAGAACTCATCCAAGTCATCACTGTTGTAATCGCCTATAGGGCCAGAGTAGATAAGGGGAAGGAAACTGAATCTTAGATATTTTCCCCCTTATGTTATTTTTGTTAAGTTTTGTAACAGATAAACCTTTGGTTATCATTTCTGGTTGGGGAAGTTGAACCGTTTTGGTTACCCCTTTTTGTAACGGTTCAATCTAGAACTCTATATGTATTAATCCCAAAATCAATACAAAGGTCGGCTAAATTTTGGTGTGAAGAATAGCATTGTTGCTGAGTCAATTATGTATGTCTGAATGCCATTTCTTTAACTATTCCATTGCATTTCATTTATCTTTTTGTTCAATTCGAACGTCTCTTTTGAGTTAGATTCATAATTTGTATTTGAACTAGAATTATGTATTATGATTTGATACGGCTAATTAAGGGGAAAATCAGTTGCTATTCTAAGTTTTGGGAACGTTCTTACGATATAGATTGACTCAATATCATTACATTATTAACCTTCAGTCTTGCATCTGCATTTTTAGTAATTGTCCATGCATCACCAGTTTTGGGAGTTAATCCGATTGATAAGGTCTCAGAATTGGCTAGATTTAGAGTTGTATTTACTTTGCATGAGCTATTTTCGATCTAGACTTAGCTTGGTTTACCTCTCCTTCTCTCGGGTTCAGAGCATACCCCTGTTAGATTAGGAAAGATTAAAATTCATTGAATATTATTCATATAAGGGAGTTGTACCTTTCAATTCAGAGGAAATCTATCAATCTAGTGATAGATTATCCAACTGTTGGTATCGAATTATTTCTCACAGATTTGGGCATTTGAGAGTTGAATCAAAAAGAACAATTTGTTTACCAACATGGAGGTTAGCATTAGGGTTTAGATCTCAATTTTTGTTGTAATTAGGCATGTATGCCAAAAGTTTTTAATTTGCATGTGGCAGGCCAATGTGATGTAAATATATGATTTCTAGATAATGTGAAGATGTTTTGTAGCACCTTGATTGTCTTTTCTTGTTCCTGAGTTGGTTGTTTCTTTTATGTTGATTATAGTTGCATGGTTGGACCATTTCCATTGGGTAAACTCTAGCCACGACTGCATAAAGTGGTATCAGAGCAATATTCTCTCCTGTGGTGGAAGATCAGATATCCTAAGCTTGAAAATCCCTCAGCGTGTTGATTGTGAGGTGTTAGAGTGTAGATATGGCTAAAAATAATAGAGGACTTGCATAAGGTGATTGGGAAGAGATCAGTTTCTGGTTATAAGAGTTATGGGAGTATCTCATTGTTGAACTAATCATCGAGTTGGAGGCAGATTGTGAGTGTGTTCAATAGATCGCTGAGTGTGAGGCAATTGAATCCTTTTAGCCAGATTATTGAAGTTGAGGAAATTGCACCTGAGGATTTAGAGAGATGTAACCTAGAAGGATGAACCCTAGGAGGTTAGAGAAAATGATGGAAGATTTCCAAAATGATATTAGGAATGAGATCCAAAATTTATTTACTAGGTTGCAAATAAATCTTGAGACTATGGAGGAATATGAGGAAGTTGTTGAAACTCTTGAGACTAAAGAAACTGAGATCCCTACAAATGAAGAAATATTGTTGCAAGATATGGCACAAGTAAGTAAAATTCATAGAATGGAGATTAATACTTTTGTTGGTTCATTACATCCTGAAGATTTGATAGATTGGATTGGTGAACTAGATGATTAGTTTGAGCTTAAGGATATCACATATCTACAGAGAGTTAGGTTAGCATAGACAAAGTTGAAGGGTCATATTACCTTGTGGTGGAAATATTTATAGAAGGATCGAGAAGATAATGTTGAAATAAAAAATCACTAGATGGAGGGTAATGGTTTCTATATTAAAAGATGAATTCATTCTGGAGGATTATGAAATATAATTGTTTAAGAAATTATAGAACTTGGGGCAAAAAGATATGAGTATGAAGGAATACACTGAGGAATTTTATAAGATGACAATTAGTATTGAACACCAAGAGATATCTAAGGAAAAGGTGGCTAGGTATATTATATTGGAATTGGCTTCTAATTTTTTGGCATTCATGTTTTTTCACTGATGTCAATATATGTTTCTATGGAGGTAGAACATACTGGTTATACTATTTCTTGATGACTGATAGAGGTGTATGGGTACTGTATGGTTGATTCAAAATGAGATAAAATTATGATGTGTGCAAGGATGTGTGGTGATATTATTTCTAAGGTCGCACGGCTTAATATTTTCTAGTAGATAAGTCACAGATGTTTTAGTGAAGACTAGGTACTGGATAGTGACAGTGATCTTTGACAAAGTTAGTCTATGTATTTTCATTATAACTTACGAGCAATATGGATTTAGGTTATGCGAGCTTAAAGGATGGAAGAAGACATGATAAGGAATTATTTTTATGTTTCGTAAGTTGTATAACTCTTGGTGATGTTAGTTGTGGCATGTGTTCTAGAGGAGACCTATTTTTGGCCGACTTCAGAGATATAGTGTGTATTATGGATTACGAGCGTGGATTATAGATCTTGGATTATATTTGATGAATTGTAATTGATGTTTATTTTTTATAGGTACCGTGTGTATCTTAGCAAGAGGTTAAGTAATTATTTGTATATTGGGAAAGCTTAATCGGTCGACCTATTTAATGATTGTAATAGGGTATATATGAGAGATTTTTTTGAAAAGCATAAAAGGATGTGACTGAGATAGAGATAGCAAAGTTTGGAATCTATGAGCTTTTTTGTTTGCTGGATGTAGAGAAGAGGATGTGATTATGGTACTTTATTGGAACTGACCAAGAAAAGACAGTTGCTATCAAACAGTTCACTAGATTGTGTATTTCCTATATACACTTGTATTTTGGACTGTAAGTCCTAAGGGTGGATTTAACCTTCTTTAGGCAGTGTGCCTAGGCAGTGAGACCACTATTACTCTTGAATCTTAACAGGTTCTATCCTTTAACAAGGAATGTGTACTGTAATGCATCAATAAGCTCCTAACATGGATAAATCTTTTAACATGGATACTATAGTCTCAATACATTATTTGTGGGTGCTAATTCCCACTGGGGTTTTACCTTTAACAGGGTTTCCTCGACAATAAAAGATTGTGTTATTGTGTTGGCATTTACTGTGTTATTATTTGGATTAAAGTTTTGCTTTTAAAGCTTAATGTTTAATAATCTATCTCACAACTGATTCACCCCCCCCCCCGCCCCCTAACTTTTGTGTTGGTGGACTGTTATTCCTGACAATTGGTATCAGAGCTACTATTCCTTAGAGAGAAAGTTTAATAGCTTGAGGTGATCCTGAAGATGGCATTATATAGGAAGGATAGTCCAAAGTTTGATCCTGAAAACTTTGACAATTGGAAGAACAAGATGAGAACACATTTTCTATGCCTGGGAATCGACTACTGGATAATAACAAAGAAGAATGTATAGATGAAAACTGAGGATGAACTAGATAAGGATACTGATGAAGAAAATAAGATATTCTCATACAACATGGTCATAAGATAAGCATTGATTAGTACACTTTTTGAAGGTGAATTCACAGAGGTAAAAGATTCATATTTTGCACATGAAATTTGGACAAGATTGAAAGCACTGTATCAAGAAGACAAGTTTACAAAATAGGTGAAGTTGCAGAACTGGAAGAAAAATATAGAAACGTTGAAAATGAGAGATGATGAGAATATTAGAGAATATGCACAGAGACTTACCAACTTTTTTATTGGCATCGGGAACTTTGGAGGCACTTACAGTGAGGAAGAAGTGATTGAAAAAATTCTTAGATCCCCGACACCTGTATACAAAACCATAGTGCAAGCTATAGAAGAGATCATACCTTTGACAAAAAATTTCAACAAAGAGATGTTGATTAGAAAGCTATCTACCTTTGAGGCTATAGAGCTAGGAGATTCATTACCTAAAGTTGAGACAACATTCAACGCGACTGTGCATAAAAAAAGAAGAATTTATCAGGAATTATGATCACCAGCAGTAGTAACTTGAGAGAAGATCTTGGTGAATATGTTGATGAATGGAAATAGTTACAGGTGAAGGCATTATATTTTTCCATTAGTATACACAAGGAAAAACATGATCTGCACCATTGGTTTACACTACACTAACAAACAGGGAACAATACTACGCGACGCCAAGGTTACCTGACAAACACTATTCAGTGTTATCCGATGACAAAAAGGTAAATAGAACCTAATGAGTAACAACAGTGCAACCCGATGGAACAACACAGAGAGGAACCCAATAGACAAAGGGAACCCGATGATCAGTTTAACAAAGGAACATTGACAGACTTTAAGTTTAACCTGACAACCAAAAATCGACAGTCAGTTACATCCCGCAAAAAGTGGATCTAACTTTCCACGTCAGATAAATCACTGAAGTTGTATTTATAGCTTCTTGATTTACTTTTAAATCCATTATGTGCAGAGGAAGTAGTGTATTTAATATTGTTTTAATTAGTTTTACTGATTTAAAACATGCAAACTAAAGATCAAGGTCAAGTTGTAAACCTTGGATCTAAAAGTTAACATTGTAATGCGTGATTCTAAGATAGGTCAAATACTTGTATAAATAGATGCTCAATCTATTGTAAACAGTTGTTGTTCAATGAAGATTGTAGCCATGAAGAGCATCTAGAGACCAGACAAGAGAATTCATGCAGAAGGACAAAAAAAAATCAAATCAGTTTTCAGAACAAGAACACAGGCTACTGACGAGCAGAGAAAGGTATTAATCAGTCACTTAAGGTGATATTATTATTATGAGAGTTTTAATGGATCTGTAATCAGCAATTGTAGATTTCATATAGTTAGGTCAATCATATGTACTCATTCTAACAAGTGTAGTACACATAAGAAATCCTTTCAAGAAAGGTGGACTTAACAGTCCTATTGTAAATCTCTTAACCGAGTGCACACTTAAATCAGTGTTGCTAAAGCTCTTAACAAAGTAGATCTTAACCGATCTCCACCTTAATACTCCTAACATGGTAGATCATCAGAAGTGATCAATTATAAGCTTTTATCGACTCCCTTCCATTATGCAGATAGTGAAGTTTTGTGGGTGCCATCCCCACCGGAGTTTTTACTTCTTAACAGAAGTTTTCTGCGATACCATATCTTGTGTTATGTGTTTATCATTTTCACGAATGTTTCTATGAATGTTAAAAATAATTGAAGATTATGAATTAATGTTGCATGCATAAGAAAGAACAACAGTAATGGTCGGTAATGCAGCAATGAATGATTACTAATGATGAATGGTGAAAAGTGTTAAAAAATTTAGAGGTACTGATTCACCCCTCCCCTCTTAGCACTACTTCCCATTAATTCCAACAATTGGTATTAGAGCTAAGTCTCCTCAAGGATAAGCTTAAAGGATTAAGAACAAAGATCATACAATGGAGAAGTACAAGCTTGATAAGAATATTGAGAATAAAAATCTTGAGATACAGATGTTCTATGAACAATACAAAGAAGCTAGAATCAAGATGAGAGAGCTACTGGATGAGAGGAAAAGTATGGCAACCCGGAGCAATGAAAAAGATTATCAAGGAGAAGAAATTTCAGATTTCTTTGAATCTTTAGGATCTAATGCAAGTAATACATCAAACACATTAGAAGAGAACATCACAAATCTAAAGGAGATCAATCAACATCTGACAAAGCAAATAAAGATTTTGCAAATCGGTCAAGAGAGACATATGGTAAGAATGATTGATGTGATGAGTTCTGCTAGACAAGCTGAAACAAAAAGAACACTTGCTATTGATGACAGAAGGAAGATTACAGAAAAGCTACAAGAGAAGGAGTTAGAAATTCAAAGACATGTTGAGCATCACCATGAGATCACAAATCAGATCATTCTAATGAGTCAAGAAGCAAACATAATGAATATAGAACTCATTGAAAGAGTGCAGGCTATCGGTGAAATAAGAGAAGAAAATGAAAAACTAAAGCATGAGATTAGAATTCAGAAATAGCATAATGAAGTTATCAGAAAGGCTGAAGAGAGAACTTAAAGAATGGATGATTTTCTTTAAGGACAACAAAGAGTCAACAACAACAACAGTTTAGGCTTTACCGAAAATGGAGAATCATCAAATCAAGCCAATCCAAAGAATATTTATGAAAATCCAAGACCAAGAACGCTGACATGCAGGCATTGTGGAAAGCAAGGCCACACATCAAATGTATGCCGAGGCAAAATGAAAGGTATTCCTAAATCTACATCTTCATTCATAGGATTCTGTTATAAATGTAACAAGAAAGGACATAAAGCATATGAATGTAAGTCTAAGATAGAACAACCAAAGAAGGAAACCTACATGGAAAAATATTGTCCTACATGCAAGATGAATGAGCACATAAGTCTTGAATGCTGGAAAAAGAAAAGGCAAGCATGGAAGCCAAAATGTCTAATTCCAACATACCTTTCAAAATAAAATTTTCTAATATCAACAATAATATTGAATTCATAAATTTACACATGATATATTTTAATTTGAATAAATTTCAAACTAAATAAAATTTCAACTATCATAAAATTATTTCACTAATTTCTACCCTCTAAAAAAACTTATTTAATAAACAACATACATTTTATATAATTTTCCATATAATTTTATTTAATTATTGAATCCTTTTTACCTTGGCGAGATGACAATTCTGTCACCAACGGCGCAAATTTCAAAAACTTGAGACAGTCGTCCGACCCGTTGGACAACTGTTAAAAAAACAATTAAAAAACAGTTTTAAAAGAAAGCAACAATATGAAAATTTATGAGAAGTTGGAGCATGCGGAATTCTGCTTAGCTAATTTACACCCCTGTTTTGTTGCTCGAGTTCGAGATGTTTCTGGATTGTATAAAAATTCAGCTAGGTCAAGGTGTATGGGCATTTGAGAGTTCGAACTCGAGACCGAAGAGGTAAGAATTACAATAATTTTCAAATTGTCTTCTGATTTTATGTTTTTGGCGGTTTGTAATAATCTCTTTCAACTGAACCTGCCGAAGGAGTGAGCAAAATGATTTGTTGCGGCTGTTTTTTTGTGGTGATTATCTCTTTTAACTGAATCTGCCGCTTTTAACTGAAGCTGCCGAAGGAGTGGGCACAAAGATTTGTTGGGGTTTTTTCATAAACATTATCTGTGTTGAGTAAATTTTGGCCAATCTTTATCCAATGCCCAAATTTTTGGGCCTCAAGCTTCTCCTCCCTCTATCATCTGGCAGGTACACTTCCTTTTCTATTTTGACAGTTCAATTCTGTTAGATATTTCTTACCCATGCATATCTTCACCTGAATTAGTTTTAGAGATATTACGGAGAGTCTGTTTGGATAATTGTTATTATATATCGTGTTATTTATTTATTTTAAAATTCAAGTTTAGCAGATAGTCTATATATATGCATGTTTGTGCATATCCAGCCGTATGTTTGTTGTGTATATACCTAGTTGTAGATAGTACAGTATATAGGTATGTCTATATTACCTACATGTGTAAAGCTTGCGTATAGAAACACAGCGCACATAATTATCTATTTAGAGATGGACAAAGCAAATATACGTAATTGGGTACACGTAATTAGTATATGCACACATTCTTGGGTTTCAATCTATCTCAAGATGTTGTTAAATTCTCCTCTCTTTATGCACTGGTAGTTAGATTTGCTTTTTTAATGTATACATTTGGATATATACAATCATGGTCTCAATCTATCTCAAGATGTTAAATTCTCCTCTCTATATACCCTGGCAGGCAGATTTGCTTTCTCAACATATACAATTAATATATACATCTGGACATATACGATTATGTACATTACACATATACAGTACTAAATAAATCTTGATATATGCCTCATATGAACAAACTCTATTTGTTCCAGTATGCTTGTGAGCTAGAGAAAATGTCTAGTAGTTTGAGTTTCCAGCAAAAACATTCAAGGATGGGCATTGACAAGAATCATACAGCAAGCATCTTCCAGATCTAAGGATTATGAATAGTAAAGTTCACAGAAGCCCTGAGATGTTCAAGTTAGGCATAGATTTTTATTTCTGTCCAGTTTCTATGCTTTTTTTGTGTTTGATGTTTCTCTGTTTTGTATAGGAATAAAAATGTGTGTGAAATAGTCTAAACAGTATGACATTTTACTAGTATGTTCTTATTGTGAATTATTGTGTGTTTCCTGTAGAGTAAATTGAACATAAAGGAGTAATCATTGCAGGCATGTTCTTCTTGGTGGCCACCAATGTTGTGAAATCAAAAGCATGGACATCTTTTAACATGGGTTTATTCCAAGACACATCATATTACTGGTCTATTTTGCAATCCTCATTTGGCATAAAAAAATTTTCTGGGCCTCAAAGCATCTCAAGATCTCTCATAGTCTTCTGTATCCTAAGCTAATTTCATTGCCTTTCTGATTTATATTATTATAAGATTGAATTCTATTAGATTGTTAATACCCACTTTTAGAAATTCAACTCAAACATAATTAAAAGGGGCGTGACACTAACTCTGTATGTATAATGATTAATCATTATATATCTTTATTTCATTTTAATTTAGATTTGCAAGAAATTGGTTGCTTATCATGTATATGTCTGTATATATCCTATATCAATATGCTAATGTCCTTCTATCAAATTGTGAATAGTCTATTTATAAATATATTTGTATTATTCCCAAATTGTATAGCTTGTGTGTATATATACATACAATTGGTTGAATACGTGCAGTGTTGTACACAATCTATTGATATACACATGCTAACTATACAGGTTTGGGTATATAGATAGACTATACACATCTAAATATTGGTAGTAGGGTATCAAAAACCACGTAGCAAATCACACATGGATTATAATCATATGACTTGTATGAGCTGGCATGGCTATTTTTACTTTGATAAATGAATTGAAATGACAATGACATTGTGATAAATTTTTTTTATTCTCGGGGCAATCAATTGGTATAGAGGGATGCAACCTACCTTGACCCATGCCAAGGCTATCATGTCTAAGGGAGTGATGTTGTCTATGAAAGTGATGAAAGTATTGGATACGGGCATGTGAGATATTGGAGGGAATATTTAGCAAGTGGAAGGGTTTGTCTATCACTATAAGCAAGTAAAATCTTGTCTAAGGTTTGTCCACATAATCGATCAACAATGGTCTAAGGTATATGTCTTGTACACATGCATGCTTCATACTTCACTTTATTATGTGAATTTTCCGTGATATAATTTTGTGTTAACTTTTTGTGGGTAACCAAATGGCTATAAGCAAGTAAAGTATTGGACACGGGCATGTGAGATATTGGAGGGAATATTTAGGAAGTGGAAGGGTTTGTCTATCACTATAAGCAAGTAAAATCTTGTCCAAGGTTTGTCCACATAATCGATCAACAATGGTCTAAGGTATATGTCTTGTACACATGCACGCTTCATACTTCACTTTATTATGTGAATTTTCCGTGATATAATTTTTTGTTAACTTTTTGTGGGTAACCAAATGGCTATGGGGGACTAATGATTTCTGTTTTATCCTGATATTTAATGAGTAGGACATTTTAAATTTTTTGGAGGTTTGTCTCAGAATTGGCAAGCTTTTTTCATTGAAATTGTATGTATGTTTTTTCCTTGGGAACTTGATGTATTTTCAGTTGTCAATCAAACAGTTCTCCTAAAAATACAAGCGTTGGGAATTTGATTTATTTACAGTTGTGAATCAAACAGTTCTCCTAAAAATATAAGTGTTGGTTGGTTGAGAATTTTTATGAGTTTGTTTTCCTAAAAGTATTGCTTGTGGTAAGTACCCTTTTTGGGGTTGGAATAAGTTTTAGTATTTGATTTCAGGGTCCTTATGGTAGATGACGAGGAGATTCTGAATAATAAAGAGGTGTAATACTTCCTTTTATGAAGTAATGGCTGTATGCTTAAATTCTTTCTGGTTGTAATTAGGATTTTGATATACAATAGATAGTCTTGAGTGTGTATGTACAAAATTTTCCTTCCTCAATTTCATACTCTACTTTTCTTGTTACATGTGTTTTTGTAGTTTTTGGTGCATACCAGCTTTGAGATTTAAGACAAGGTGAAGGGTTAACTTCTGGGCATTGTAGTCTACAAAGTGTGGCCATCCTCCAACAGTTTGCTGACAAAAGTCAACCTCTGGTGGTTTGGGGGAAAGCTCTACTTATTGTGGACCTTGGCCTTAACACTTTGAATGTTGTCAGATTTCTCAAATTCTGGGGTAATACTTCTGCCAGTAAGGGCTTTTGACAAGGATCTACACATCTTCCCCTAGATAGAGCACAAGGTGGAGTGTGGAGTCTTTTTAAATATATTTTTTGGCTAAAGTATGGTTATATTGAAGTTGTTTTTTGACAAAGATGATCCAATGCTTGCTTATGGCGATGCCCTACAGTTGCAATCATTTTATAATAAACTTAGAAAATCTAGACCGTAAGCAACAAAAGCACAGATTGAAATAAAGGAAGGAAGAATTGGGACACACACTCAAAATTATCTATTTTATATCAAAATTTTGATTATGACCATAGAGTATTTAGGCATGTAGCCTCTAATTTAGAGGAGGAGCAACTACAATTATTTCTTTTGAAGACTTTGCTTGTTATCTCTCCTAAAGACTCTAAATTAGAATAAAACTTATCACACCCTCAACCAGGGCAGTTATCACTAGTTCCAATTTTAGGTGTTCAAGCTCTCTCTATCTATTTCTTCTTGGAGTGTTGTCTTTTTCATATGTGTCAAGGTTCTAACAAACAAACAGAGAAACAAAAAGGCAAGGATATTTGTAACCAGACATGTTCTCTCTTTATTTTAAAATCTAGTTAGAATTCCCTTATTTGTTGTTTCATTTTACTTGTAATGATTGTTCTTGAGTACCAATGAGGTGGGTTTGAGGCTTCTAGCAAGGACAGATGAGGAATATTTGTTAGCTCATGCAGCTCTTTCAGAATAAATAAAAATGATCACAAGTTGTTTTTTTGTTCAATTTCTACTATATTTTCATTTAAAGATCCAATTTATGGTTCACTTTAATGTCTATGTATTTTCAAAATTCCCTTTTGGCAAGTTGGTAGTATGTGCCTAATTGCTGTCAACAAGCTATAATACTGTCATTCTTTTCCCTCTGTAGTGTTTTGATTGTTTGATAAGTCTTGAGACATGCTGATGCCATTTATCAACCATTAGTTTATCTCTAAGATACCGATGCGGGCTGGTAGAGGCCTGGTGCAGGAGCGGATGCCTGCGGATGCGGATGCCCTGTGGGTGCCTGCTGGAAGCTCATCCCAGGCATTCAGATGAGCTTCCAGCAGGCATCCACAAAGAAGTGGTTGCAATCGATGGGTGAGTATGTTGCGGTTTGTAATAGGGACCACAATTTTAAAAGCCGTCACTCCAAGGCCGTGTGCGTGTATTAGAGGTCGCAGTTTGTTTTGCACAATGGAGGCATTGCAATGGTGTGTTCTTGAAATGCCATCCATGGAAGTAGTGAAAGCAGTGAGTAGCGTGATGTCTGAAGCCTTGCGCCACTCACCCGATAGCTGCAAGTGAAAGTCCACGTTTTTTATTTATGTTTCGGCATTTTTTATTTATGTTTAGGTTTTCCTTTCGACATTTTTAATTTATGTCTGTATTTTAATAAAATTTTATATTTGTGTTTTAAATTTGATAATACAGTTTGAAAATTTATTTTATTTAAGATAATTTTTAATGTAAATTTTAACTTTAATATTTCTTTATTGTTTTGAATACATTTCTTTTAACATTAGAATTTAAAAAACTTAATATTTAAAATATTTAATTTAGTTAAATTGTAAAGTATATACAATTAATATTAATATATATATATATTTTTATTTGATCGGTAAAAGGCCGAAGCCAGATATTTTTATTAATTTTTAACCTGTTTACAGACCGACTCACTAGGAGCACAAGGAGGAAAGAATCGGCCAGAGAAAACCTCCTGGTATTGCTCTAAAATTTAAATTTTTTAAATATTTACAAATTACAGTCACCCCCACTTTATAATTTTTGGGTAGTAAACCAAAAGAGAGTTTCTTGCATAGTTTATCTATCCATATTATAAATCAGCCAGTAGCTTAACTTCCTTGAGTTGAAGGATATCTGCCTCTATCTTCTCATATTCCTGCAAGGATCTACACATATCCCCAGCACCAAAATGAACCTTCTAACTCCCTAGAAGAATTCAACTGGCTCAACACCAACCTCAAAGAGTCCCAAAGCCAAGCTACCATCACTCCTATGTATTACGTTTATCTTATTAGATGTTTTCCTAGCATTAACAGATGAGAGAAAACATACATCCCCGTAAAGCCCAGGATAGCTTGCCAAGTGTCTGCTTTGTCACAAGTCTTGGTGGGCCCGTACAGACCTACTGCAAAGGAGTTCTCATTCAGGAAGAGGGAACATGCACTGATCGCCATCCAGTGGGGATTAGATTCAGATATCGATATTTGTCATTCCACATAATGCCAATTCCGTCTGCAGTACCAGAGGCCTGATGAAAGAAACCATTCCATTGTTTGCAATAAGCCAAGAAATTAGAACTTCCCTCAACTGATAACTTTGTTTCTTGTATGAAAGGCCTATTAGCAGATAACATTTGTATTTGACACCTAATCAGGCATCCATTATCAAGGGGCCCCTAGGCCCCTAACAATCCAGGAGATGGTCCTCATTGATTCCCAAGGGAGGACTTACCCCCCTTGGAACTTGACAAGAATTTTTTGACGCTGGTATAGTTCCTCTCAGAGGCTTCTTGTTCCCTTATTTCTTTCAGTCATTTCCTACCTTTCCTGCTGCGCTCTGCTTTTGAGTAACCCAAGGCATTGGCGGCCGATTGAGAGACACACCTTTCTTAAATGATGTTTAAATGGGCTTCTTCAAACATCTCCTCCAGCCCAACATCAATATCCACCAGAGGGTCAAGATGGGGGAGAGAAACAACCTCTTGGTAGTGTTTTGATTGAATATCCCTCCCATCCCGTTTGTCTTCAGTGACCTTAATCATCTTCTCCATTCGCTCCTGAGGGGTAGTTTCACAAATTTGTTCAGGTTGAGCTTTAGCAGGGGAAGCCACAACTTTGCTCTTTGGAATTGATTTAGGAATCCAAACTTCTTCCATTTTGGGCGGTAATCTGCAGTTAACCGTAGAGTGATTCCGCCTTGCACAATTTAAACAAAAGAATTTCTCATCTTCAATTTCGATCTGTTGCATCCATGCTTTCTTGTTAGTGGTGAGTCATTTTTCCAGGTATAGTCCTGATAGTAGCGATATGCAATCTAGCGTAAAGGTAGGAGTCCCCATTGACTATGTCTGCATCGATATCAACTAAAGTCCCAAGGGTTTGGCCAATCTTACTTAGGGCATCTTATGACCAGTATTCCATGGGGAGATTATTGAGTCTGATCCACACAGGCTTGTTATATTGTTCAGAGTCTAAGGGGTTGAAGTTTCTGTACCACTTTTGCATGTAGAGAGGATGAGAATCAACTCGCCATAGGCCACCTTTCAAGATTCTATTCCGTTCCTCCTTCACACCGAATATGGTTAAAAAGAAACCCCTTGGCAAAAATTTGGTTATGTGAGGCGTGTTCCAGGATGCATCTATCCAATTCAGAATTTTGGATCGTTCAAATCTAGGGCCTACAATACGACAAATGATAGCGAGGTCTTCCAAGTAACCCAGGTCCTTTTTAGTTTCTTTTGATAAATCCACAGACAAGACATCCTGCATGCCACCATTAATGAGGTTTTTATCCAGCATAGGAGCGATGCTTAGGTTTGCGCCCTGCGAAGGGCATTTTTCATTCTGCCCCAAAGAAGGCAGTGCGCCAAATTTCTTCCCGTTCCCCTTTTCGTAAATTTCGCTCTGCTCCATCTTTTATTAATACATAATTTTTATTATTACTTTATGATTTATTCAAATTCAATGAAATATTATTTTAATTTAATTTACTTTATACTTGTAAATTAACAAATTTACATATATAAAATATTATTTATATATTTAAGGCAAACTTAATCACGATTTTTTTTTCGAATTTTTTCTTCCTACCGAACTTCATCCGAATTTCATTGTTGCCGAACTCAAACTCAAACCTTGTGACATAGATTATTAGTATTATATTATTATTATTAGTGTGACTGTATTATATTATTATTAGTGTATATATTATTTATTATATGTTGTCTAGTATTATATTGATCAATGATAAACAATATATTATATATTAATTATAGTATAATTTAAGTGTATATATATATATATATAAACGCATCCGCATCCCCCCACAAAAACTTTCATGCATCTGTGCACCCGATTCTCGCATCCGCATCTGTATCCACACTGGAATCGGCAACTTAGGTTTATCTCATAGTATGGAGATCTCATTCTCGGCTTAGACTCAGCAAGCCATTGTTTGCTTCAAACTTGGATTTGACATTAAAGCTCAGCACAAATTCATAATCATAGAAAAATATAAAATTTTGAGGGAAAAGCTATTTATATTGCATCTCATAGTATAATAACTTCAAAGACATCATTACAATAAGTATCATACACGTGTCGATAAAATAACTAATTGATGTAATTGATCCATAAATAAGTAACTAACTTGTAAGTCTGTAAAGAGTGTCTGAAATTAAAAGGTAACCTTGCTGTTGAGGGGCTTCAGGGTAGAAATTTGAAGTCATTAAGCCTTGAACTCAAGTCTTTCCCATAGTATTTTTTGGAGTAAGTCATGCATTCCAAGGTTGACATGCAAATTGAGAGTGTTAGCATCTATATAAGGTGATCTGAATTATTGGTCAATGACTTTTTTAAATTGAAACCAATAATAGAAGAAACTCATAAAACTCATTAAGGGTCAACTTCCTCCTAGATGCTCTCTGCAAAACAGGTTTTTAAGCTGAAAAAACTCCTCGGATCATACGGAGAGAGACTGGATCATTTAAGAACCCCAAAACTACCTCATTCTCATCATCATGATGGATCACATAGTGTGACCTGAAAAGTTGATGCAATCAAAATCTTACACAGTATAATACAGAAGCAAAGCAGGTTGATTATGGACTGTGAAAATCTACTCTCTCTAACCTCAAATTTGTCTTTAATGGTCTGAAACTTCCCTTTGATGCATCTATTACTCATGAGGAATACTTGTGCATGTGAAGATGCTTGTTAGGAGTCATGAACTAGTCCTCATCCTTAGCATTTTATAGTTATTTGCCTTCTTCACCTTCATTCAAATACCTTTCAAGGTCACACTGATTTTGCTCACACTATCCTCACACCATCGTTTATCCATGGCTATGACCATAAGTTTCTACTATGTACTGTTCACGATTATGCCACTTAGTTTCTTGCCCAAGCTTGCTCTTCATCTTTCACCATCTAGACTGTCTTCTTGTCATATGCCTTAACATCTAATGTTTCACTTCTGACTTTGCATTTGGTTTAACCTTTTTAAACAATGGATGATACTGTCATTTTGTGCTTGTTTAACCTCTTAACTGTTTTGAATCTCAGTTCATGTCAATCCCATGGCATTTCATTATCCTTGGTCTGCCTACTTTCATCATTTCATCACACTCATTAACTGCCTTACTGTCCCCTGCCATGACAGTTATGTCATCTCACCTGGGAAGTGTCTCTTTGTAGCTGCCATCCTTCTGACTCTCAGGCTAAACAAGTATGGAACTGATTGGCTGTCATCAAGCATGCTTGACTGTCCTTTTGAACTGGTACTATGCCTTTTGCATCATAGGTCAACTCGTATCTTCCATGATCATACTTCTCCAGACCCTGCTCACTGTCATCACACCCTGCTCACTGTCATCAGCACACCTGAAGGTCCTGGCCTGTCATCCTCTTCATAGTGCTCTGTTATCATTGATTGTAACTATGCTTACGGCATTTTCTTAAGCCCCAATCTTAACCTTTAAGACCTCAAATCCGCTATATATATCTTGCATCTCTGCACATTGTATTTGTATGGTGACTGTCCTTACAGTTCATGGAGTCATTAGTACAGTGATGAAAAGACAGTCACTACAATCATAGCTCATCAGTTTAAGACTCTGACACTTGTATCTCTCCTTCCACCATGCTTGTGTTCTCATATCCTTATCCACCTCTAGTTAAAGTACAGTAGATTGTAGAAAGATCACATATCATGCAAACATTTCACCTCCATTATTCTGCCCTAAAATCTTGCTCCTTACTGTTTCATCCCTTTGTCAAAGTATCTCCCTTGAGCTGCATGCTTATTATTCGAGGTTATCCTCTAAGGGACTAAGCTGGCTCATTTAAAACTCTATACACCACCTCCCTTGACTGTCTACTCTGTCCCTCAATTGATATCTTAGAAGGGAGCTTTAAATGTCAAAATCCCTAGACAATGTTTTCCATTTAACTCTTTCTCACTGTTATTGCTATGAATTGTCCGTCATGGTTATTAACTGTTTATGTTCATTGTTCTCATTTTTCATGTCCTTCACTCACCTGAAACTACCTTATAACTAAGTTTGCTTCTCAGTCTTTACCCCTGTCCACTGTCCTTTATAGAAGGCTCTTTAATCTTATGACTTCTCTTTTGAAGTTAGCAAATAAGACAACTCAAACAGTGTATTTATAAATATATGAATCCACATGAAAAGGCCATGTGACAATTATGGAAAAAGCAATATTATCTTACTGTTTTCATCATGCCCTTTTTTGCTGTTCATGCTTCGCTGCTGTTCTTTGTCACAGTCCATTTACTGCCATGTGCCCTTCTACTCACTGTGACTTCTGTTCAACTAGCATAGAAGTCTTATATTTTCATTGTATCTAATTTGTCTTTGACTGTTACAGGCTCCTTAACTGTCATTGTGTCTTCCTAACTTAGGGTCTGCTGTTATCACTTCCTTGGTTCATGCTGTCACTGAACTTCATTTATAGAGGAACTTGCTGCTGTTGGGTCATTGTCATGCAAATAGCCTCCATATTCTTAGCTTTCATTTGCATATGAAAACTGCTCTTTGAAGTTTTGAACACATCATTAGAGATACTTCCCTGTCCATCACTTGACAATCCCCTTGTAACTTTTCTCATCATAGTTCTCAACTATCTACAGGAATGTTTTATGGAAACTTTGTTAGGAAGGTGACACCTAGATGAAGCGAAAGCAAATAGACCTTGAGATATATGATGGACTTGGCACTACTCTCAGTTGCCTTTATATACTGTAATGTCCCCTGGTAATTTAAGTTTAATTATTATTTAAATTAATCTCAATTCTTATATCCTAAGTTGAATTGACAAGAAAATGCATTGATTTCCATAAATATATGATATAAGTAGGGACAATCATCCATTTGTATTACACAATAAGTAATTTAATTTCATATGCTATCTATATTTTTTTGTTGCTAAGCTTGATCCGCTATTACTTTGTTATAAGGAAAGAGGAGGTCTGAATACAATCCGAAACGCTTAGAGACCACTTGATAGATTTCCTCAAAGTTTACAGATCCAAGCCTTCCCTTGGGACTTTTGCCCTAAAGGATTGGACAGTCGCTGATCCCCACCCTATCTTGGGAACTATCTTTTTGGGATTTAGACCGCCATTCCTTGAGTTGCTTCAGCCTTCCTTCTTCATCACTAAAGTAATAACGAAGATCTTAGTATTCTATTACTACATATATATATATATATATATATATATATATATATATCTATCTATATATATATATATATCCATATATTCATGTAAGAACGTATATATATATATATATATTTATGTTTCTTCAGATTTATCCAATCCAATTTACAGTGGAATATCATTGATAGAATTGTACCTGGCAATGACCAGTCAGTGATCTTCTTAGATCTTCTCTGATATATAACTCCTGTATATTTCTGCTTATCGATTCGACGCCTTTCTCTTTAATCCAAACCTCTTCTTATACCTTTATTACCAGCGGTCATGAAGAGGTGGAATAAGATTGTGGCTTTTGGCAACCACCGTTTGAGTATTGTTGACTGTTCGTTATCGTGCTAATACTTATTTAACAATGACTATAATACCGTTTGAATATTATTGTTTATAATATGCCATTGAATATTATTGTAACTACATTTAGCGATGACTATATTCATCACATCTTTGCCATGACTAATGCTCGTCGACCGAGAGTTGTGCTTGTAATTAGATTATATTATTATTGCTTCTCAATAATAATAATGCTGTCAGATTATATTATTTCTGATAATACTGATGTTTATGTAAATAGCTTATTTATTATTTTGCCAATGGGAAAGTGAGAATTGGTCACCATTAATAATGTTTTTTTTTTCTATTAGATATAATTTAAGCTGTTACATAAGAACCTTCACAGTTTA
This sequence comes from Thuja plicata, assembly GCA_018584345.1. Classification (NCBI taxonomy): domain Eukaryota; kingdom Viridiplantae; phylum Streptophyta; class Pinopsida; order Cupressales; family Cupressaceae; genus Thuja; species Thuja plicata. Next base: position 2,451,521 of record MU226059.1, on the reverse strand, counting down.
CAAAATGATATCAGCATATTGCTGATCATATCAGACCATATACGGACAGTTGCTATTCATGATCAGATCAAACTTTATAAATCAGATACCATGCCACCTTAAACCCATGATGTACATCGAATCCAAAATATACAAGATTGTGCATTTTATACAACACTACTGGAGAATGTCATCAGACCTGTCTACCCAGGCAACCCAGCCATACTCACCATCCATCCAAGTCAGAATCCTATTGATGACAATCTGATCAGCCACTATGATGGGTACATCATTATCAACGGGTGCCTCATTAACTGGTACAACAACAAGAGGACCTGCATTCATTGCCACCGGCTGCTCTCTATTCCTCTGTAGACTCATTTCTGCCATAAAGTTCTGCAATCCAATCTCAAATGGGGTTCTTTCTGCACTGTGCCTGGTCCAGGTGAGCCCATGGGAAATCTCCCATCTAAACACTCTTGCTGTTCCTGAATTTAGCAGGTCTTCAAATTTGCGCATGCTCATCTTCAGAGTAGCCGAGACCTGCATGTCAATATCAATGAAAATGAGTCTCCTCAGAGACTCAGTAAGGAGAACCTATCACTACCATTGAACAAGCTGTTATTCCTATGCTTCCAAATAAGCCACAATATTTCAACAGATAAACTAGACCAAAAGTAATTCAAATGCTTCTTAAGCCCTTGAATTGACCCACAAATTAAATCACAAATAGTAACATTCCCATTATAGAAGAAGCCAAAGAGGGCCCAAACTTCTTTAGAAAATGAGCTGTCAAGGAAAATGTGTTAATTAGTTTTAGGGGTTCTACATATGGAGCAAATACCTATTTCCCCCCCGGGCAGCCAAACCAGTAATCTGTGCAGAAGAAAGAGCCAAAAGAAGAATTTCTTCATTGGTTCAACCAATTTATGCCATAAAATTTCCAGAATTTTATGCCAACTTGATACATCCCAATCCAGATTCCAAGTTCTGTTCAAATGTGTACATATATCATTGTTATCAACCAATGTAGAGTATATGGTTTTAGCCTTGATACGTATAAGTGGGGAACCATCTACCCACTTATATGCAGCAAATCTGGTTTCATCAAAAGAGCATACTCAGGGTAATGAAAGGCTCTGACACGCATTCCTGAGAATAGAATATGTCCTCCACTGAGTGTGAGGAAGAGAGAATTTGTTTTGCAATTCACACCACCCCACAAGGTTCCTATCATAGATGATGCCACTCAAAGATTTAATGCCCTGTGCTGCCCAAACCTTGGTAGAGCATCCCTGCAACTGTGCTAATCTTTTGTTTCCATGTTTCAAGCTCCACCATATAGATCTTTCCCCACATAAGCTATTATCAGATGCAATGAGGCTATTAGTGTCCAGGAAGGGTCTCACACTTTACCAACACCTCCAGATGGATTTAAAAACATCAGAACCCCTTACTCTGACAAGGAATTGTCCAGACATCAAGTCAGACATTTGTAGCCCTCTCCAAGCTGCTCCCTTAATTGGTACTCCTCTAGCAATGTTATTTTGTATGAGAATCTTCCATGGTTCGTTACTAGCAAGGGCTCTAAATATCCACTTGGCTGCTAGGGCTATTCCTTGAAGTCTTAGATCCTTGAGTCCCATCCCACCTCTATGTCTTCTCATAGTGCACCAACTCCACATAATTGCATGCCTCTTCCTATTTCCTATACCATCAGACCATAGAAAACTCCCAATCCTTTTCTGAATGTAATTGAATTGATACTGATTGAAGAGCCATACTGAAGAGTAATAGATCGTATATGAGGATAGAATCTTCTGAAAGACTTGAAATCTGCTTGCTAATGAGAGGTATGTCTGATTCCATTTATTAAGTTTTGATTCCACTTTGCATTTAACCCATTCCCACATCTCCTTTAAATTAGGACTGATAGCAAATGGTAATCCCAAATATTTGACCTGATATCTGGGACCTCCTCATGCCAATGAGAACTTCTCAATCCATCCTGGCTTCAGATCCTCCGAAGTAAGCAAATTTGATTTAGGGAGAGATGTTGCTACCCGAGGCCTCGCGGAACATGTTGAGTTTATTCATGAATGCCTGCATATTTGATTCCTCCAGAATGATGAGAATTGTTGTATCATAAGCAAATTGTACATTGGACAGTTCAGATTGATCTGGTAGAGTCACTCCTCTCACCCTAGGTGAGAGAGAATCATCTCTCATTAGGTAATATAGGGCGTCTGCCGCAATAACAAACAAAGCTGGGGCTAGGGGGCACCCCTGTCTAATGGATTTGGATAAGTTGAAAAATTTGTATCTTTCCCCATTGACCTCAACTGGTGCTCTTGCATGTGTCATTAATGTCTTCACCATATGGATAAAGCTATTGGTAAATCCTAGACTATCCATCATCATGAACATAAAGCTCCATTCAATCCTATCATATGCTCTCTCATAATCTATCGATAGAATACCTGCTTCCTGCTTTGTCTCCTGTGCCCAGTTCATGGTCTCCCAACATGTGATAAGATTTTCTAATATGTATCTGCCCTTAACAAAGCCTGTTTGGGTAGGGTTGATTACATTAGGGTGGATATTTTCCAACCTTTTAGCCAACACTTTGGGAAGAATTTTGTATGAGACATTGAGAAGAGTAATAGGTCTCCAATTGTTTAGTAATGTCTTATCCCTGTCGTTTGGCAAGAGTTTGATGAGCCTTGAGTTGATCTCTTTCCCCAGAGACTGATTTCTGAAGGCTTCTTCATAGACCTCAAGCAACTCATCCCCAATCCAATCAATATTCTTTTTATAGAACTCAACAGTGATTCCATCCGGACCAGGTGCCTTATCATTAGCCAAGGTAGAAATGGCAGCTCTAACCTCCCCAACTGAGATCTTCTTACTTAGTATCTCTGCTTCCCCCCTATCAACTTTATTTGGAATGATGCTATGAATAAGAACCCTCGCTCTTTCTTTCTCCTTCTTATCATCCTCTGAAGAAAATAAGGTCCTATAGTACTTTTCAAAAGCCTTCAGAATGTCAGTCTGGTTGGTGAAATTGATGCCTTCCTCCCAAATGGAATCAATCCTATCCTTTGCTTCTTTTTTTTTGAGTACTTGAAAAAAAAACCTAGACCCTTTATCCCCATGAGTAAGCCAATTCATTGTAGCCCTGAACTTGGCTCCTTGCACTTTGGTGTTCTGGATTTTCCTTAATTAGTTCTTTGTAACTGCCATTGTCTCCAATGCTTGTAGGCATGGAGGCTTATCCTGCAGATTCTTTTCACAATCAATAAGTTGTTCATGAAGGACAGTTTCCCATCTTCTGGCATCTTTTGCAAGTTTCTTGCTCACTGTCTGGAATAGCCTTTTCCAGCTATGAATATTTTGATTCCATCTGGTGATAGCACTCTTCCACCCAACAGTGCCTTTATTGAAGGATATGATAATCTTGATAGCACAACAAGTGTCTTCATCCTTCAAGAGGTTAGCATTAAGAACAAAATTCTCCTTCCTAATCTGAGAGTTTGGTTGGGGGGAACCCACTAAAATACAAGTTTTAATTGGATGATGGTTTGAAAGAGTATATGGAATAACTTGGACTTCAATGCCATCTCTTCATCTAGTGAATTTGAAGACATCACAGTTGACATAGAACCTATCCAATCTGCAATAAATCCTTCTCCCCCCTTGCTGACTGTTGCACCAAGTGAACCAAATCCCCGGATACTCCTTTCTTCCAGCCAGGGTATCCACAAGTCTGAGTTTAGAAGTCATCCTTCTCCAGAAAAACCACTCTTCCCCTTTCCACTCAAACTTAGATCCCCCTAGCTTATCCTGAGCCAATTCTGTCATGTTGAAGTCCCCTCCCAAAATCCATGAAACACTATCCAAGTTGAACATCCATTGCCAGAGCCTAGTCCTCTCCTGGTAGTCATTGGGAGCATACACAGAACAAATTCCTATCTCTAAGTCCTTCACTTTCAAGGTTACCAAGACAACCCTATTGAATGGGTCACACCCCCAATTATTCATAAATTTCGCCCATTTAGGGCCCACAAGGATTGCTGATCCCCCTTTCCCTTTATCATGATTAGTGCAAACAACCTGTGCATCCCTCTAAATGCACTTCAAATTCACCTCTAGGCTGAAATTGACAGCTTTGATTTCCTGCAGCATGAGTATATCAATATCTTTTGTCATATGTAAAAATCTTTTAACCACATATTTCCTATCCGGGGATTCCAAACCCTAACATTCCAAGAGGCTATTTTAAAGTCCATCAACATAACTTAAGCTGTGTCCATAGACTGCCTGAAATTCCTAAAGCACTTAGGCAGTTGCTTCTTAGGCATCTTAACACTTTTCTTCCCATTTGATGACCCACTGGGCCTTCTCCTTTTCCTCGCAATTCCGAATTCTTCAGACTGGTCCAATCCAAGGATGGGACTTAGGCTCTTCCGGAGATTAACGTCCTTCCTCCTAGATTTTTTAGGAGTTTTGGTCATGGAATCCATAGTCATAGAGTTGTTATTAACTACTTCCATAATCCCCTCTGTTTCAATATGCATTGTGTTACCCCTTATCACTGGCCCATCATCCACCTTAGAGGAGTTAATGGGGAGGACAGCCTTGGGCTCAACATTCTCATGAGAGCTATTAATAGGGCCAGGGTGTCCTATGGGGGCTGACATGTAGGCATGAATTACTTCAAGGGAGAAGTTAGATAGAGCATCTTTTGATTCATAAGACTCTTTTAGGAACTCCAAAGCCTCTCCAGTCAATGCCTCCGACCTTGGGGAGTTACTTCCCCCAGAGGGCATCATACCATCATTAATTGTCTCATTTCCTATTTTGTTAAGGACAATTGCTTGCTCCCCATTAAATTCATGAATGGGTGATGGGTCACTGACGGGTTCTTTGAGATTATTGTCCATTCGGGTACAATCTGTCTTTGTACCTATGCTGAGACATTTTTTAAATTTTCCTTAGGGCCAATTGTTGAGCATTTAGTGTTTTGTGATTGACCTTGTCAATTCCTTCCTCAGAATCAGAGAAAAGAGGGTTATTTCTCACATTAAGATTCATATTGTTATGCATCTTTCTCCTAGAATCTCTGACTTCCTTATTCAATGAGTCAGTTTTTGCAGACAACTTTGTATCAAATTGATCATCTTTATTCTTTTCAACATTTTGGGAGACCTTCTGGTCTTTTCCATCGAGGTTGGGATCTGTGTTGTTTTGCTTAGACTGCAAATTGACTCTGTTAGGGTTTCTTCACCTAGTTTTATTCAATGAGGGGGCAGTTACGTCTCAAGTGACCCTCTCTCCTGCACAGAAAACAGGCATTGACACCATCCATATAGGAGTTAGGCCAGGCAAAAGCCTCAAACTCTAGGTCAAAGATATGTTCCTTAGGTAAATCCATCCCAGGGTCCAGAGATATCAGAACCCTAGCATCCATATGGAGTAGCAAAGAGGATGTCTCTTCAATTCTGATAACTCTACCCAAAGGTTCAAGGGCATACTGTGGAATATTGTGAATAGAAATCCATCTAGGGCCAGACAAGGCAAGAGCTTCATCATGGTTGGCCTCTGGGTCCCGAGAAATGGCCCGAAAGCAACTTGAGCCAACGTTCCACTATTGTTTAGAGACAACGGCCTTTTGGGCATCAGGGATTTTAAAGAAGACAAGAAACAATCCTTTCTAGATCATACAACAGAAAGAGAAATGGTACCCAAATTTCTTATTCCAGACTTGCTACATCCAATCGTTAAGATACTTTCTTGAGGGAATAACATTAATATCTAGGACTGCTAAAAAAATTGCAGAATGTTTCAACCTAGTTTTGTCTGCATTAATCACTGTGGCCATTTCAGCATTCGGTTTAACAACAAGAGAATGGGGTGACAGTTCCTTACCTCCTCCTCCATCACGCAGGTCGTCTCCTTGCTGCCTGGTCGAATGGCTCTCAAATTTGGCACCTCCAGGGATAGAAGACCGCTCCTCCACCGCTTGCTTGAGGTTCTTTTTTGCAGGCTCCGACGAGGGTTTCAAACTCTCAGGGATAGAACTACGGGGGCCTCCATCCCCCATAAGAATAAGAGCAACTTGTAATAGCAAAAATGCTGGAATTAACCCAGCCTGAAGGGCTTCGAGCCCAAGGCAACCTCAACCCAGGCACTCACACGCTCGGGTGGTACCTTGGGCAGAATTCGCTTCTTGTGTTGATAGTATTTATTATTTAATTTATTAAATTCTCATTACAAACATGGGATATCACATATACCTTATCATTTGCATGCCCTTCTTACTCGTGTTCTTTTCTATTTGACATGAATATCCTCCAGGGACTGTACTTTGTGCTTGACTTTCATTTTCTTTGGCATACATGCAAATTCTTAAAACAATTTTCCTCCATTCTCCTATGATAGGAGTCCCCTTTTGTCCTTTATTATGTACGCTGTCTCCTGTCATCTGATCTTTTGCCAACTGTGCGATTCATTTCTGTCTTCATATTACCTTTGTGATTGTCAACTGGTGCCTCTGTTTCTTGCATTGCTCAAGACTTTTCTGTGCAAGATATGGTGACATTTCACCAGTTTAATGACTTTTCTTTCATGCAAGTTATCCACGTAAGTTTCATTTAAACCTTGATAATGATTCATATTAATAGGATGGATATTTTGACAACTGATCTGAAAAATATGCAAATCTTCAAACATTTCTACAATTAGAAATTTTAACATTACATTGAATTGCATCTGCTTTGAACTTTCTGTGAGATAATCATTGCATTTGTGCCTTTAAATCCTCTCTTCTTCCGACCATACCCAAAATGTAAAAGATCTTTTCACATTTACACACCTCTGTACTAGACAAAATCAGTGAGTTATGTGATTGACCTGCACTTTGTGTCTTCAACAAATACCCTTAAACCTTTGTCCTTAATCACCTATTAATGTCTTCATTTTGCTCTTTATTGTCCTTGTATGGCTAATGCGTTAATGTTCTCTTAATTTCTGCTCTCTGGACTATCTTTTATGTGTATCCTTCTTCAATGCCATGCATTTATACCACTATAATGACTATAGACACATTGTCCATGGCTCTCATTACTTTGGGTTCCTTGAAAATATTTGCTAATACTTAAATACTGTGCATCAAAACTGTGAATGACCTTGAAAATGTTTGTGACAGTCAAAATGGCCTTCCAAATCTCCCCCTTTGAGCTCACTGTGAATTTATATTCTTATCAATAAACCCACTATGACTGTGCTTATCTTTTTCTCATTGCCATGGTCACTGTCATGATATCTCCTTTGAAGCTCTCTTACCTTTTTGAATGATGTCTTCAAACACATGAAGTCAATGTCTTATCAACATAACTGCCCTTTAGTTCAGCTTTATGAACTGTGATGAGCAGTCTTCTTGCTGTCCTAGACTGTCATGCTCATTGCGTTGTCTTTGCTGCTTCCTTATTCACTTTCACAAGGCTCCTGCCTTTGAACAGACTTCAAAAGAGACTTCCAAAATTTGGCAAAGAGACGCTTGGCTTTCATTTTAACATATAAAGCTCACAGAAAAAAATAATACATGCATTGTTCAAGATAATGATGAGGCTCATAGCAGCAGAGAGTACCATCATGGCAAGTTAATGAGCTTCCACTCATAAGAAGGCAAATGGACTGAATAGACACTTCCTCAAAACCCATCCATCTTCCCTTAAGATGTTGTAGCTGTCCAATTGCTTCCCCTTGTTCTTGGCCGGTGTGGTAGCTTCCTTCTGACAGCAAGTCAAGGCTTAAGGAAGCTTATGGTTTCTTCTTGCATGAAAAACTCAGATTTTGGTAAAAGAACTCAACTTGGGTTTTTCGTTTCGTGGTATGCTAAACTATGGTAAAAGTTAAACTTAAATAGGTTACCTTTAAATAAAGAATTCTTCAACACCCTAATACAGACTTCAAGTTCTTATCACCATATTCACGACCTCTTCCATACAAGGGGGACAACCCAAGTCACCTAATGAACACCAAAGAGTGCGCTAAGACTCAAGAACCTAAGGATGATAGAATGGACAAATTAAAAGAAAATAATTTTCAGTTCAGGCATTAATCGTCTGCGATTGAAAAAATGAAATGATAACACTCTCATCAGAAAGGTTTTGCCTCACTAGACTGTGCTTAGAACTTAAGTGTGGATTGCACCTAATGAAGAAAGTAGTAGAGACTTCAGCCTTTTGTAGTCCATTAAATTGCAACAAAATATTTTTGAAAAAACATTACAAAGAAATGTGTGAAAATGCTGATGTTCTGGAACACAATTGGTGCATCATTAGATTGAATCCAACTTATGGGTTACATGGTTTGATGCAAAGAGACAATTTTTTCATGCAGTTGTAAGCAGCATTTTATCCATCAATGTTTTCTTGCAACTTAAATGCAAATGTTTTCCCTTATCGTTATGCTCTAATGCACTCTGCCTTTCTGCTTGTGATTTAGAAGTATCATCTACATACAATTTGGTAACTTGGACGTTAAATAACTTTGGTCTGGCATCTTTATTTTTCTTTTGTTAGGTGCATGATAGGAGATATTTGTGTCATATGATTGCATATCAACTGCTTGCAGGCTAGAGAGTGAACCCTTACTAACCCTTTTACCTCACCTTACTGAAAAATTTGGGATGTTATCGCTTATGATTATTGTTAATTGTGATTTTAGTATTCATTTTCCTTTTTAAGACCTCGAAACTCTAAATCAAGAGTTGTCTCACTCGAGGTCACTTATTAGAATGTTTATGGGTTACTGATTTGTTGTTTAGGTTTGTTCATCTAGTTGCCCATTTAAGTTTGTAATCGATGTGTCCTTTAATATTTTTTATTTGAGTTTTTCTTTTTTAAAAACTTTTTTTGTAGGTGCCTGCTCTGCAAACTCACGAGTCTGAGACCTGTGAGTATAGATTGACTTGGAATGCCTGGGAGTTGAGGCTTTGGCCTCACCAGGTTTGCCTTGGCTCCAAACTTGTGATTCTAAGGAATGACATAGTGAGTCCCAACTATATGGTTTATTAATGCTCAAGCATTTAAATTTTAAATTTTTTAATATCCATTTTATCTTTAGGTGATTTTTTCCCCCAAAATAAACAAGGATTGATGATCTGCTTTTATTTCAAGTAATATGGAGAATCTATCCGTAAGCAATTTAATTCCAAATGTTTTGATATAAACTTCAGTTCTAACTTCTAAGTGTTTTTTTCTGACACAAAATAAACAGGAATTGATAGTCTGCTTTATTTCAAGCTTAGCTATTCATAATTCTGACTGTTATAATAATTTTTCTGTTAACATTGTGATGTGCATATTGCGCTTTTATACTTATTATAAGGAGGCTTTGAATGTCAATCCTTTTTTGGAAAAGGATGGGGCTGCTTATCATTGGATAATACCGTTTACATATGTGGTAGCAAAGAATACTGTAGGCCAGTGGATATTTTCATATTAGATATAGATTTTGATTGCTTTCTAGACACCACCTTCTAATTATATATGATTTCTTTGTATTGGTGCAAAGGAAAACCTATTTTTGAACCCTGACACAATCAGATGTTCAACTGTCTATTCATTGGGAGATTTGATACAACAAGTTAGAAAAGACTATTATAATCATTGGAATTTTTCATAGAAAATATTTATTGCATTCCAAGGAATTTCTAATAATTATAGCATTGCTTTATATTTATACAAAGGAAAACTGATTTTTTAATCGCAGACCGAATCCAGATGTTGAGATGTTTATGATGCCTTTTCATTCTTTCCAGTTGTAATAAGTTAACACTTGTTTAGCTTGCATGTTTTCTCAACTATTTGTGCAGCAGTTCAGAGCAGTTCTCTTATAATGCCATTTTGTTTGGTTGGTTGTGGTTTGAATGACCACTGCATATTTTGGGTGATTTGCTCCTAACAATTTTTTGCTGTTTCAAATATTTTGTTTGGTAATATAATTTTTTTTCTGTGGTATGCCATTTGTTGGGTGGTGCCGGCAAAAGTGGTCTTTTACCAAACTATCTCGATAACAGTTTAGAACAGTGCTCTTATAATGTATTCTTGTACTTCTTGTAGTTTGATTACCCAGTTCATATTGTTGGTGAATCTATACTGACTTTTTTTGGAGTTGAATATATTTTTTACTAATTATATTTTCTTCTCTAGTATGTCATTTATTGGATGGTGTTTGCAAAAGTGGTCTTTGACTATACTATATGGACAGAAGTTTGAAACAGTGCTCTTATAATGCTACCAATCCATATTTTTGGTGAGTTGATACTGATATTTTTAAATTTATGCAGTTAAGAATATTTTGTTTATAATCTTATTTTCTTCTTTATTATGCTATTTTATGATTAGATATATGTCATTATTGCGGCATATCACAGTTGCTTTTTGTGGCTTAACGGTGTAGCATTCTTTTAGCTATCTATGTATAAGTTGAAACTTTTTTATTCTTTGATGGACAAATTGGAACCCATGGGCCTTTGCACAATGAATATAATATATGGAGAACATATTTTGTTTTCTTATTGACCACTTGTTCTATGTAATGGTCTACCATCATTTGTTCAAACAATGGTTTGTTTTGTTTTACTCTCTCCAACTGATGAGAAACTTTATGGACAAGTTGGAAGCTGTGGGATTTGACATAATATAACATATAGAGAAATATTTTGTTTTCTTTATGACCATTTGATTTATCTAAAGTGTAAACTTCTACAATTATTTGTTGAAACGTTGGTTTGTTTTGTTTTACTACATTCAGATTATTATAAACTTAATGGAAAACCATTGCTGGTATCACATTTGAGAAAAATCAGAAATCAGTGATACTACATTCCAACTACTCAGAGATATGATGTTTACACAGTCCATATTACTTATTTCACTTCCAGCTATTGTTTTATTTTTCTTTCTTCAGTGGAAAATGAAAATATTTATGAAGCCATTTACCTGCTGGCTTAGGGAAAATGATCAAAATGTCCTTCACTTGAGTTGTATCCTTATCTTATATTACAGGTTCATAGTAACAAGACAGCTTATTACACAAAGGATGTTGAGCAAATTGGGCATTTTGTAGCTGATAGCCAGTTTCAATTTTTGTAGTGATTGCCAGTTTTTTGATGTGGGCATTTTTAACAGTGATCTAATTGCTACAAAATAAAAAGCATTTTGTCTGAGTCAACTGACAGGTGCTCAATCCAAGGCATATAGCACAGCTGGTTTATTGGGCATCTTCATTCCAACTAGCAAAATTTTGGGCCTCAATCCATTCAAAAATGATGTCAATTTTACCTATTTGTCACCTGTTGGGTATGCTTTCTTTCTTAATTTTACAATACAATCTTGTTAGATGGGCATGCTTTGTAGATCTTAACCCAACAAAATAGTTTTAAAAACACGGTGTTAACACTGCATGGGCAAATGATTACTGTATTTATTTTAAATGATTTAGTTTTTAAATTCAAATTTAGTAGTCCAATTGATTATTATCTTTTGATAAGTAAATAGCGATCATGGGGATCACAGATCATATCCTTTGTATCATAAGTTTAACCCAAAAATTTACGTATGAAGTTGTCTATCTTAGCATAGTTCTTCATTACATTGGTTAAGGGCAGCTTGAAAAAGCCCTGATTTCCCCCTACTATTGAGAGGATAAAATAAAAAAATAACCCTGTTATTCCTTATAGTATATCAACTACTGGAGCATGTGCAAATATTCCTAAAGAAGCTGAAGCGTACATATAATTGTAAAACAAAGCAGGGTGTTATTCTTCCATCTCGTCATCGGCTTTGTCTAAGATTAGTGTGTTGAGCCAAGCAATTACTTTGGTGATCACAAACCCCAATGCCTGCTTAAGGAATTCTGATCCTCGCCTTGCTTTCTATCTCCTACGGGCTTTGTTTTAAAGAAACATTTTGGTTATGAATGGTCACTACGGTATATTTGAGTTTTTTCTGAGCTTTTTCAGTATATTTCATTTGAATTTTGAAATAAAGAATTCATAACAATGAAATTTCCAAGTAAATTGCTCAACTGTGCATCTTCCAACTTTATTCATCAACTATTTGAAAGCAAATATTTACAATGCATAAATATATGCATCAACATTTATTTTTGAATAAACTAAAGAACCTAGAAAACTGTATAGGTATAACCGTCGAATTCTCCAAAAGAAACCACAGCTTCCTGGAATTGCAAGATTCTTTGATGTTAATACCCAAAACATGCAATGCTGGCACCCTCAGAGAAAATCGTGCCTTCCCTTTGCAAACGCAGCTCCTTTATTTAGTATTGCAGCCTCCTAATAATGCTGCTGTGCCTCTAATGGAAGTTGCAGCAGCCTTCAACTCAAATGCAGCCTTTCAATAGTACTGGGATCTGCAATTAATAATCACCCCGTCTTTGCAGATTGTTTCTGAGATAAGATGCTGATTCTTCTTCTCAATTTGATCACAAAATGAAGCACAAAGGATGGCTCTGGATGAACCACCTCCAGCACAATTCACTGGCAAAAGATCACCAATTCAAAGTGCAAACTCTGTATGGAATTCACAATTCTAACAGCTTTGGATATTCTGAAACCCTTAGCTCTCCACCACACAAATTCACTAAAAAACAAATGCACAATGAATCCAATCTCCCAATGCAAAGCCCTTTTTATTTCTTTTCTCCAAATCTACCTGGAGGCTTCTGCAACACTCCTCATATATTGGAATTCATATTTGCTTATTGAAATTCATATTGAAATATAATAGTTTATTTTATTTCCATCCAAGAGCCACTTTATTTTATAATTTAAAGTTGACATTTAATAAAGTCACTTTATTAATTTAAACTCCCCCATTGCTCCAAAAATGACCTTTTCATTGATATAATGATATTCTGACACACAAGGTATTGTTTCATGTGCCCATGATTCAAAACTTTTCATCCCGATTCCAACGGGCTATAACACTAAGGTGCCCATTAAACAATTTCAATAGAAATAGCAACCTTAGTACACATTTAAATTATAACCAATAATGCATCCAACTTTGAGAAAATGGCCTAACAACACTGGAAGCGAAATCTAATAGCACAGCAGTGATCTCGATGATGGAATATGATGAATGATCCCGACTGGGCGACTTACTAAAAATAGATGCTCCCTCCAAGAATCTTGGAGTCCAAACCGAAAGTCGGAAATAACATCTAAAAGCGTCATATAACTCCTCTCAATCATCTGAGCTCATTGGAATCATCCATTGACTTACTATAAATAGTAAGTCCCTCAAAACGGAGCCAAAACCCTTTGAACAACCTAGCTTCAGAATATATGGAGGGTCTGGAGAGCCAAATAACTCCACAACAAGGTCCTCTAATCACCAACATTAGCCTACAAGGACCTAGTGATAGACTAAATCCATTAACTCTGATGCAACTAAAAAATAGGGACATTTCAATCCACCCTCTTTGAAATTGCTTGTCCCCAAGCAATCTCCATTGCAAAGAAACTCCCTTGAAATGGAAATCCAAAGGAAGAGTGAGCAATGTCCCACACTGAAACACAACTGCAACATCAATATAACCACAACTGCATAGAAATGAACAACCCATCTGCTCAATCTTTGCGCACCGAAACTGTGCATTTGAAACAAATCATGTACATGAAGATCAATGGTGAAACTGCTTGTAACCCACATCATGTACACACTGCAATACTCCCCAGCGAGCCCATATCGGAATCCCGATGCACGCTTAGGACCCCACAACACACAGAAGAATGTCCAACCAAATACACCTGGATCCCAAATCCAATATAGAAGTTTGCCAAGGAGATCACCCCTAGACTTCTGCTGCTCAACATTAATCCCAACTTCGCCATACCAGAAGTGGTGAAGCAATTCTATGGTACCCATCCATCTTGCAGTACTAACCCCGTCACCACCTAGATCCCAGTATAAACGAAACTCACATCCATCCACCATAAGGAGGTGAGAATATCCGGAAGCATCTGCTACACTGAAACCCATACTACACTCTGTCAGTCGTCCATGGATGTGAAAACCAACCAGGCCATCATGCCCATTGACTCTATAATCACCCTGTAACCATGTATCCGTAAGAAATCCCTGTGGTCTACAAGTAGAAAACCCTGTTGGATACATAACAACATGATGGATAACTGACCGCTGTCCCTGTGGGTAATATCCCTCTAACAACTGAGTCGGGTACTTGCAGCTACTAATTCCATATTTTGAAGATGGTGAATATCCATCCCATAGTGGATGGTATGATCCCGAAGCCAAACCACATTGACGCATCATCAAGTCCACCTGAGGATCAAAAGAAAAATGATGAGCACTCCTCACTGTGTAGTTACGGTAAAAGGCTCCAATCTTTGTCAAAGGCTCATCACTGACAACTCTAGAATCAGACGCTGGCTCCTAACTCTGACCCTGAATTGCTAATTGGGTAGATGCCCTGCCAAGTCTCTCCACATACCCAATAACATACTCTCTGTCATGAAACAAGTGAAGGTATTCTAATTTAAATGCCTCCAAAGAACTCTGGATGAATCTCAAATCACGAATATGAGTACCGACCCCGACCCATACTATCTCTCCTCAAATTCTGCTCTCCAAAGAAGGTACTCAACATACTTATGCGTGCAGTCAAAGCGAGATAAGGTTGAATGAACCTTCTCTCCAGTAACCTACTGATCCCTCCAACTCCGTGGCTCAACAAATTGTCGCTCATAATCAACTGCATGGGATGATGTAACCGATTTGCTTCCAGGAGAAGGAAAAAAATCAACATGAGATCCATACTCCAACCAAATGACACCCTGTGAATCTCCTGTGAAGATGGAGTAACTTCTTGAACTAACACACAACTCTCTGGAGAATCCACCACTGCCACACAAGAGCTATCAACAATCTGTCCCACATCATCTGACAACCTAAGTTACCATATTCGCTCCCTGTACCTGGAATTCGCCATTCGGTTCGACTGAAATTCGAATTCGGTTCGAATTCTTATCAAATTCGCATTTTCTTTGAGTAATTCGCCAGGAATTCGGTAAAACGAACCCTGGACGAATTTAGAGGAGCCCAAAACGAATTTCAAAGTTTAAAAACGAACCCGGATCGAATGATAGTGGGTTTTAACGAATTTTTAGCGAATTTGCGTGAATTTCAAGTTGTTTTGACTTTCAATGCTTTTTTTTAATTCTTTTGTGCCGCCTTAAAACCCTAAAGCGTCCGCCTTAAGACTTATAAGTTATAAACAACACATTGGATATGATTTATCATTTCATTTTCATCATGCGTTTGGTTTCTACTTTCTAG
>MU226059.1:2412533-2423066 GCA_018584345.1 Thuja plicata | reverse complement strand
GTGTGCACCCATATGCCTATGTGTATATATAACCATTTAAATATTATTATTATAAGAAGACATTAATTTATGAATATACTTTATAATTCTTATTATAATGTATTTTAATTCCATATTATATTAATTACTGCAACTCGCTATTGTTCTATAAAAGATATAACATTCAATCCTAGCAGAAACATGATTACCACTCACATAAACCAATTCTCCAACAAGACCTATGGATAATAATTCCAAAATCAATTAAGGCAACAAAGCTATCCTGATAACAAAACAAATTACCATCATGCCAAAGAAAACATATCTAGGACCAACTCAAGAGTACCCAACCCAGGTGCAAGGGATCATAAGAAAAGGACCAAAGGTAGGTTTATTCTTGCGAGGACTTGGTACTGTCTCCATAACAACAACAACGATCGAGGATTTTGGGGCACGCTCAGACTTGTGAAGCCAGGTGAAGTCGATGCCCTGTACCTGCAAGCCTGCATCACAGAGCAAAAATACACGTGCATTGATGTACATATAAAAGAATACATTGCAGACAGATGATCGGGATCGATACATTGTGTGGACCTCATCCATGTGAGTAACTACGACTTGGTCCTGAATCATGATAACACATCATGTACACACACAAATAATGTAGCATTATCATAATGAGTAGAATCTTGAGCATTGGGTTAGTCTATAATTGATACTAATAATAAATCAACATAATCATGAGGAATATCCTAAATCATTAAGTGAGATACAAGATTCATCAAAAGTAACCTTAGTAGAAGAATGTATATATATATCAAGTACATATCATATAACATCCTAACTGTATTCAGAAAGGTATTGAAGGTCCTCAATACATACATGGAGATAAACACATACATAAATGATACCTTTAGACAATATGTCTGATATTAGAATCTTCAGGTATAAGCTCATGAAATCATTATAAACAAACTATAGGAATAGATTAAACAAGTATTAAGCTGTAAGAAAACATCAATAAAATCTTACTTCATTTAAAAGCACAAAACTTGTATTGGGGTTAGAGGGGTATTACATTCCCATTATAGTTTTCCTTATTGCCCCATCTGCATGATCAAAAACTTGAGACATGAAAAAGAGGATCACGAGTGTGGATCACCTGATATCCTTGATCAGAAAATTGAACTTTGTTTTTGGTGTGCCACAAGTGATTTCGAAGCTAATGAAGAATAAAAAAGTGATCTTGACAAGCAGCAGACCCTCTAAGACCCAAAGATGCACAAGTCAACCTTTTGAGACTGATAATAATGAAATGCCTTTAAAAGGTTAACTGATAGAAAAATGACAGTCAGATTCCATGTACAGTAAAATCTTGGCAGTCAAACCTCTTATGTCTCTTCCAACCTTTCTCACACTTCCTTCTAGCCCCTCAGTGTTTTTCCATTCATTTCTGATATTTTCCTCTTACATTTCCCACCATTTGGGCAAAATCATGGTTGTTTGCATGCAGCAGTATGTAACTGCTACGATGATTATGAGACCATCACAATGATCTTATATCTGTCAGAAAGATTATGCAACTGTTGTGGCCTTTACAAAGCTCCTCCACAGTTTCAAAATTGCCATGGTGCTTATGTAACCTTCTCTTGTTGTAAAGTCCAAACCAATAGTTACAAAACTGCCTCATATCATAAACTGGTGATTTCATCAAAATCATTTTGTACAGGTTGTGGAAGCAGAAAATGTTTTCTGTGCAACCCAAATCTTGATGGAACCTCCCTTATCATATATACACCTTTCCAAAGCTTATTCAAGGCTGGAAAATTTGGGCCAGCTCTTACAACTGTCATGCCTTAGGTAGTCATAGTCAGCTAATTTATGCCATTTTCAGTCATATTGCATCAATGTCTAACAAGTTCTTGTATTTTGGAGGCAATTTCAGCTGGTTGCACACACAATCTGGAGAAGAATGGCATTCATATCTGAGGACAACCTCCAATTTCTTTTCTCTAGGCTTGTGACACTTCATTTCAGGTCTGGATTTTTAGTTTATTTTTGTGATTTTGGTTTTGTAGGACAAATAATTGAATTATGTAGAAAATTATATCAGATTTAGACAGTTTAGAATAGTTAATTGTAATTTAGTTACTTTTTACATTTTTGTTGCTTTGCAAAATTGTACTGTTGTTCTCTATTCGGTTTCGTTGCAACATCTGTAACTTTGTTGCTGTTCAGACAATTTCACAACATTTTTCACAAAATAAAACAACTTTTCTTGTCATTACAGCATTACAGAAAAATAAATTTTCTTGTCATTGCAATATTACAACATTACACTGACAAAGTCTCTTGTAAAACAAATTGACAACTTTTCATGTAAAAGAAAGTTAACATTTTTTTGTGCTTTTTTGTTTGTTCTTAACTAATGTCCTTTTCTTTTTTGCAAAATAGAATATTGTAAGATTGGGTTGATGTCATGAAACGGTTCATGCCCCACATTCTTTCCAATCAGAATATGAAATATGCCAGGCAAGAACAATAGACAAAATAGAAGAATCAAGCAGTAACAGACCGGTGCAAGGATTGAGGATCAAATGCTTTAATCCACCCCTTAAGTAGCTCCACAAGTCCCTTGCTAAAAAACACCGCCAATCTCCTCTCTGTAATCCTTGGAACCGTAACACCGAGCCTCTGAAAATCTACCATGTATGGATCCATTGTAGCATATTGCTTCAGCTATGCAAGCTCCCTAAAATGCACATTAGGGTCCTCATCAAATATTTCAATGAGTTTATCGGTAAACTCCTCATAAGTAGTGATTTACCTATACCCCAAAGTGGTAAGACCATGATACCAACACTCGTGCAACTCCATTTGAATGCGAAGTGGCAAACTTGATTGCCTCATCTTCCACTATAGGTTTAAAAGCTAGGAATTTATCTAACTTCTAAACCCATGCTCTACTTGAACACTAATCACTCCCATCAAAATGAGCAAGTGTAACCTTGCTTATTGCCTGCTGAAGGTCTCTCTGTCCTATTGATCCTCCATGATCAGCTCTTTGACCACCCTTTTTCTTCTTCTATTCCATGAAGCCATTGAAGGTAAGATTGTTCTTTAGGGCCTCCAAAAGGGTCCCATACTCAACATGCATTCGTTAACTCATCCACCAAAGGTAGAGGAGTCTCATTAGTATGTAGTGCCTCTCTTTATGAAGTTGGCTTGGGAAGGCCTAGAAAAAGTGTTTGACTCTATTGCTATAGGCTGCCTCTCACTGTTATTTTGCTGATTATTGGAACTGCTCTCTGCATTTTGAGTTTGGTTAAGTTGTGAGCTGTTTTGATTGGCTTTTGTGTTCTTTGGTATACACTATCCAATCTGTCCCTAAAGATGACATCACATCCATCATAGTGTCCACCTGTGGGGGCTGCCAATGACTCTACTTCTGTTCCCTCTCACTCACAGAAGTAAAATCTGATTGTAGATGACTAACATAGGCTGGCAGGATAACCTGTGCTCTAATACCACTGTAATAACCGCCCCTGTTTTTTTTTGAATATGTGTTTGTTGTTGCATGTTTGTATCCAATGAGAGTGATGCTGATGTTTACTTTCAGTTTGCATTCAAGATAAAAAAAATCATATATATGGCATGATACTTCATCAAACTTTTACATAGCAATATAAATCAAATTTAAAACATAAACCAGGTCTGATATGTCATTTCCCTTCCCCTCTAATCAGGACCTATCATTATTTTCGCCTTGTGGGCTATCAAAGGCAAAATGCAAGGGGGCCGTTTTGAGGAAGGATCTATTGGCGCCACTCTTAGTGCAGCCTCATCTTTCAATTTGAATCTTGGCACCTCTTAATTTCGTGGGCCGACCTGCAGTGATTTGGAGAAAGCAAATTCATGACTCATGATGGAGTCAATCATATTGCTTACTCATTTTTCTTGTTTGGTAATTCCAATTTGAATTTGATATTGAGCTTGCAGTTTCAGTGGTGCAAGACCCGCCCTAGTCTGCTGTTTCTCAATTTGTAGAAGTTTCCTACGGAGGCCAAATTGATTAGCGATCAAGGCCCGAATATATTCAAGCGCCATTCCCATCAGCATTAGGACTGCAATCACAGTATGTCATTGGATCCCATTATTTGGCTACGATTATATTGTTTGGGACCTTGGGTGGGTTGCGATCAGTATATTGAATATCATAGGAAGCAACGATCATTTGTTTGGGACTGCGACCTATTGGTATTTTAAAATGTTTTACGCTTTACAAGCTACCAATATACCTTTAGATAGATTTTGAAGAATAGTTAGTTCCTAATATGGGGAAATCTAAGGTAACTTGACCAACTATAGGGACAAGACTGCCCTCTGCACTTTTGGTTCTGTAAGACCAAGGTGGGTACACCTAATCCAGCTCAATATACAACACTTTACAACTTTCTCTGGATTTTAACAGCAGAAAATGGTAAGAAAGTACTAAATGGTAACCACTCATTCATTGACTCTCAATTACCATGAAGAACATACAACCCACAACCACAAAACTCAAAAGGATTCTGAAATGGTTTTGATTTAAAATTTGTAGAATATAGCCAAACCCAATCAAACATATGTCACTATAGAAGGTACTAATTCCTGATCAGTGCTTTATCCATTGGGCAATATCTCTGATGCAGATGCAGAACATAGAAACCAACTATTGTCAAAGATTCAAAGCTATAAATAAAACTAACCCAGACCAAACACTTCTTATAAAATCCTTGTGCAAACCGAACGAACCTTTGTCTTATCCAGAGCAATATTTAAGTTGATCCTAGATCAAAACTAAGAAATAACAACATACACAGATAAACTCTATACAATGAATTAGAAAATTCACAACTCAAGAAATAGGCACAAAGGAGAGACTTGAATCTGGAATATCTGTATTAACTATGAAGAATCATGTTCCTATATCAATTTGATTCAAGATATACACCACTTCAATAAATGCAAGAGACCTGAAACTTTCTATTCTATATTGACACAGTCTAGATACAGATCTGTTATATTCCTGACTGGAAGCAAGTATGCAACTCAATGCTTTTCTATACTTCTCAATTTTCCAGCCCTTTCTAAATGATTTTTGAAATCCTTTTATAGAACAAGGATTGCAACAAGCCTCAGATCATTTAGGTCAAGAGCCACAACCAAAATAATTCACATGAAAGACAAAATATGCAACAAAACCAACAACTGAATTATTACAAGATAATATCTTATTGGACTGCAGGAACTTTGCAATAACTACAGAATTGTTCTGATTTGGCAAGTAAAACCTTTGTCTTTATTCCTTTCTGCACAAAGTCTGATTTGTAGCCGCCAATCACCTCGAGATGTTGGAGAACAATCCTTTAGGGTTAATAAAAGGTTTGCAAATCTGATCAGAAACCCCAAACTATCATTCTTATCATAAATGCATTCTGAGTCATCAAATTTCCATCCAAATAGCACCCTTCAACTGCATAAATACAACCCAGAAAATCAGATTTATCTATCTACTCTCCTGCAGCATGAAATGCAGAGCCACCGCTTCAAAACCCTGTGGGAATTATGTAAAAATTAAAGTATCTGTTATAACAGCCAGCCCTAGCATGGAAATCACCATCAACGACCCAGATCGAACTTTATACTTATCTTTAAAACACAGTCGTCGATCATCTTTTAAAATACCCGCGAACCCTAGCAAATGAAACACATTAACGACTCCTCGGACATCCACGTGGTACTATATTATTGGTCTTGGAATTTCTTTATCTTTCTTGACCTGCGTTGACCGACCTGGACAGGTGTCACTCAGGCGTGATCCCGTGAAGACTATCCAACAAGCAACTTGTGATGAAGGCATCACGCCCTCCGTCGGATTGAAATTGATTTGATTTGCCTTTATCATCCTTTGGAAACCCGGACCCACGATCTGAGATGGCTCCGTGGCGCAAAGGCGTGATTCTGCGATGAATACCTGTCGTTCATCTCTTGTTCAAGGCATTACACCCACCGTCTGATTAAATTTGATCTGTCTAACCTTTACTTTGACTTCAGCTCTGGGCATGACCCACCATATGCTACGTGGAAACCAGGCGTGAACCCGCGATGAATAAATAACAGTCATCTTCGCATAGCAGTATCACGCCAACCATTAGATCAAACTTAATCTGACAGTCCTTAATGTTCCTTTGGCTTTATACTGGTTCCGCCATATGACACGCGTCGCATAGGCGCAATGCTGTGAAGGATATCTTCCTTGCAACTTCTGACCCCGGAAACGCGCCAGCCGTCGGATGATTTTAGATCTGTCCTAACTTTAACTTGTCACTGACTTAGAAAGAGAAGGGCCCCATGATCTGAAGATTGACAGTTGTTATCATTTCGTGATGCCGCTATGAGTAACTTCAGTGCATCTTTCCTTCAAGGTATTATGTCTGGCGTTGGATGAAAAGATACTCACTCGACATCTGGTGTTAAATAAAATGTTGCGGGGACTTAGGACTTAGGAAAAATTAAAACGTACACCCCGCTAGGAAACATGACTTAGAAGGAAAAGGCCTCGTGCATGATGACTTAAAACACATGGGGAAAAAGACTTAAGTGGCCCAAAAAGGTAACATCATTTTATAAGGAACACGGGAGACTTAGGGTTTTACACCAAAAAGGAACCAAGGGCTTGGAACCAATAACAAATAGGGTTTAAGAACCAGGCTTAAAACATTGCATAAAACATAAGCAGGACTCAGAACCATGGAAAATTTTACAATCCTAACACGACTCTTTGCATTACATACTAATTGGATATCATTATTGGCATATCATATTTGGCAGTGATCATAGTGTTTGGCAGTGATCATTTTGTTAACAGCTATCATAATTTGGCAGTGCTCAATGTGCTGCGATATACTTAGCATTACATTGGCATTCTGTGGCAGTGCATACCTTGTATACTTTTGGATCTTCCCTTCAGTCCAAGCAGCATCGAGCAATCTATTCCATGACTCATAATGCGGAATCATCATTAATAGAATAAGGTGCAACATATCTTGAACTTTTGGCATTGTATTCAGTTTCATATTGAAATAGTAATAAGATTCGCTAGTCCATTTTTCAAAAATGGAACTGCTTGTCTATCATTTTCTTTTAGATGTTCTGAGTTATTTCATGATATAATATTCTACCTTCTAATGAACAACTTAAAACTGATTTCAATGTCCAAATTTAGCCTCCAAGCACAAGGGCAAATGGTAAGAATATTCACCAAGCCTCAAACAACAACTGTTCTCCAACCTTAGGAAATATATACCAGCAATCTGAAATGCTGGCATATTAAGATTTAGAGCTAACAAATCACAAGTTTTGGACTTGCAATGAGTTCCACTTGCCCAAGGAGAATGGTATGAACCACTTGGGAGAGGTGATTGTTGGCTAAAATTTTTGTAAGCTACTAAGACTACACCTTACAAAATTGTAACTTTAGGCAACGGTATCATGAGAAATGAGCCACAAATTCACGCATAGGTATATGAGATGCTTTCTTCATCTGGGTAAGTTGGGTCAACAGAGCATGAGCATCTTCACGTGGTTTGAACCTTTCTTCAAACTTGGCTATGAGAGTAGCCCAGTTCGTGATAGTCTGTGGTGCAAGATGATAAAACCAATCAGCAGCTACACCTTGGAGACTTTCCACGAACAACCTCATAGACACAGCCTCATGTTCAACACCAAGAACACCACACGCAATGTAAAAGGCAGAAATATGTTCCTCAGGATGTTGCTGTCCATTTCCAGAGAACTTTGGAAAATTCTTCCGCGAGCCATCAGGAAGAGCATGTAGAGGTAGAGCTAGATTCAACGGACCAAAAGCATTTCCCCAAGGACCTTGGGCCATTTACATGTCCTTGGTAAAAAGCTTGAAAAATTACAAGAAATACCAAAATGATGGAATAATTACAATGGATAGGACACAAGCGTACTTCAAACGAAAGCATGAGGCTTCCGAATGCGTATCGTGTCCCTAGTAGAACAATTAGATCAATTAAATAAAATTTGGATGGAGCGTCGTTTAGTTCTCTCCTGTAGAACAAACGATTAATCTTTTTCTCTTTTTTCAGAAAAAGATTGCAAAGTGTAGGTAACAAAACTTGTAAAAACAGCAATGATAAAAGATTAAGAAGCAAAGTGTCCATTAAAGGCGCAACGTCCTCCGTTGCTTCTCCGGGACGAGAAACTCAAATAGAAGCTCAAAGTCTTCTCAATTGAACTTCCTATCAACCTTGGATAAAAATGTTTCGATCCCCAGCGGAGTCGCCAAAAACTGTTGGCTAAAAATTTTGTAAGCTACTAAGACTACACCTTACAAAATTGTAACTTTAGGCAACGGTATCATGATATAAATCTCTCCTCTCAGCAATAGGGGAGGCTCCCTTCTTACCGTAGGTGGCTTCAGCAGGATTTCAACTGAAATTGAATAAGGGTGATACTTCTAATCCTTTCTTCCTTCTTTAAGAAATGATTCACAAATAAAGACAACTTATTAACTCTACAAAGATCTCCTACTGCTACGATAATACTGGTGACTTAGCAATTGACGTTAGAACAACTCCTAAGTCAGTAGTTATAAATATATTTGCTGAATTAAAACAAGGGCCCAAAGTCTCTAGCAATTAATCCTATTTTGAGATAATAAGAACTAATAGTGAGGCTCAAAGTCTCTCACTAATAATTTTGAAATTAAAAGAAAAATACTCAAAATTGAAGCTCAAAGTCTTCAATTCTCAGTATTCACAGCCACTACTATTATAGCGATTCTCCTCCTATAGCTCAAAGTCTCTCAAAAGGTGAATTGAAACCTCCAATGATTCACACAAGTTTAGCTTATGAAATAAACTCAAGAATGATTGAACAATGCAACATAAGAACACACCATTCAATCCCAAGATTCACAACACAAAGTTTGGAAATTCTTGTTACTTTTATTCACTTTTGACAATTCGTACAATGAAACGCAAAGTTTTCACCGCACAAGTTTTCAAGTACAGCCTTTCTTGCTAAAACAAAAGATCCATCTTTACAAAGCGCCCCCCGTCCTTATATAGGAAAAGAGGAGAGAGAAAAGTGGAGAAGAAAGGGGAAACCCTCAACCACTTTGACTTATTCAATCTTTATCTCTAACTAACTAACTTTGACTTATTCAATGCTGCAGGACCTAATGTCCTTGCAGCATGATTACATGAGACTACTTTACATATTATTGTGTAATCTGTCAAAGATTCTACACTTTTACAAAATGCATAAGGAAAGCATCTAAGTGTCTAACAAGACACGACATCTATTTGCATCATCCTCTTTCGGTCTTTATGCTGCTACAAGATGCCTGATGAGTGATGTGTTCTGGTTTGGTGAAAGCATCTCGAACCGAAGTATGAATCTGCACCCTTGATTGTTCTGCATCATAGTGGTGATTGCTGGGAAACATCTTTGTTTCTCTCTTTTTCAGTCTTGAAAGCATTCTATATGCTCATCATTCAACACTTTTCACCTCCTTGTCTGGCTCCATCATATGGTTGCTCCTGCTTCATATGCCTCTGCAACCGTGGGATTTGTAATCTAGTCTTTGAAACTTAATCACATGTTGGGAAGAACACCATATGCCGAGTTGAGAAGAACCACATTTGAGGAAGATCACTTCTTTCATCTGCAACAGTATGGGGAGTACTTTGCTTCTTACAACACGAACCTTGATTTATTTGAGGTCATAAAATGACACAAAAAGGTGGGCTTTTTGGAAGCAAATGCATATGAAGATGAATGTGAAAAGTGGGCTTTTGGCTACTTTTTATATTGGAAGTCTCACATTTGTCTTTTCATCATTGGGAATATGAAAAGATGGGCTTCTTGTTGCATCTTGCATATGGAGCAGCACTTGGTCTTTTATCTTTTTTTTTTTTGGAAAGTGTGATCCCTTCAGACATAACAAGTTTATGAGACCGAGCAGTTGTGACATAAAAACCCCACAAAGTAAGAACATCTTCTTAAGAGGGATCCATCATAAAATTTCTTAAAATGATGAATGGTGTATGAAGATGACTGATTTTCTTTGAAAAATGAATTAGTTTCAGCTCAAAGAGAACTCAAGAACGAGTTTCTTGTGGGTAATTACATATGAGGTCAAATGAAAATTATGAAGGATAGGAAGGCAAATAAATGAATGGATATTACTTGTTTTATAATGAAGTTTGAATTGACCACCATTACGAGTTTTACGTCATATGGCAGTGGTAGGGACAACAACTTATGCAAGTGGATATTTTGGAAATTAGTACATCTATGAACTTGCATTGGATTGGTTTCTTTCTTCAACATAGAACGGGGTTTTTAATCCTGACTGCATATGCAAGTAAGATGAAATTCTTGCATATGCATCTTGAGAATAGAAGATAGAAGTAGAAGAAACATGAATTTAATCACATGTAAATCAAAAATGAAAGCTTTACATGTAAGTTAAATAAC
>MU226059.1:2364939-2385084 GCA_018584345.1 Thuja plicata | reverse complement strand
ATTCCATTACCAGTTCAGAATCCATTTTTCCAGCAAGTACTGGTACTCCGTCCAATGCCTTTCCACCTAGAGCCTTGATAGCCTTCAAGAATGGTTCTTCTGGCATAGGAGGGTCTAGTTCTGGTATAACATCCTCTTCTGCAACTGCTTTTCCTTTACTGGAACTCTCTGCTTCTCCAGTTACTTTATCAGCAATATCCTCTAGTTGTTTTCTCATTAGCTCTAGAGTTTCCTCAAGGAGTCTATTTCTCTCCTTCTGCTCATTCACCTCCTTAGCCAACTCTACATTTGTCACCATGGCTGATTCCCCTACTGATTCCTCAGTACTTTGAAACATCTACAAATTTCAAACCCAAATCTTTAACTTAGCTCTGATACCAATCTGGTGGGGAGGTCACCTCTCTCTCTCCTAGACTCCTATTCCCTCTTAGGAATCTCACTTTTGATCCTATTCACTTCAGGATCCTCTAGACTCACACTTGAGTCTCTTACGGTTACTCATAGACCCTAACTAGAAGGATTTCTATACTCCCTCTCTCTCTAGGTTTCCTACCCACCGATATGCTTCACTCTTCCTCTCATCTTACTCTCCATGACTGAATAAGGTTAGTCATGCACCTTCTTCTTCTATCTCTCTCTCCTACAAGTTCTCTAGCCGGACCATTTAGCTCGCCTAGGACTTGTCTGCAATTCTGACTAGCCTCTTCTCAATCCCAAACACAAAAACAGAATAAAAATACATGAGGGATGCTTCTTGACTGTCACACTCCATAGGATGGATTATAAGAGTCAAAAAGCATCCATGAGACCTGACTGAAATTAAAATCCTATTCTACAGAAGTCTGCACACAATAGAAGAACACACAGAACACTCAGGAACTAATGCTTTATTGAAAGTCTGAAAATTACAAAGCAAATTGAAATCTTCTTCGCTAGTCTACTCAGTCCCTAACTTCTCCAACCTCTGTTACAAATTTCCTTTCTTCATTTTATAACTCGGCCTGTTCTTGACTGTAACCGTTTCTAGGTTACCTGCCGTCTGCAGATTCTAACTGCCTCGGCTCTTCATCTTCTTCCCGTAACTGTCATCAAGATCTCCCTCTGCATGGCCGTCGACGTGGACAACGTTTTCCTCCGTGTCACTGACTTTTCCAATTCCCTCTGTGATGTTGACAAGTCAACATATTTTCTTCCTCTGTTAGTCGCACTGTCGCGAGTCCTAATAACTATGCATGCGACCTTGCGATGCCTTCTTGTCGCGCGCTCGCAACACTTTTACCCGAGCTGCCTTTTGTTCTGCGACTGTGCGATGCATTGTAGTCGCGCTCTCGTAACACCTTGGAACGAGCTGCCGATTAGTCTGCGACTGTGCGATGCATTGCAGTCGCGCTCTCGCAATGTTTTGAAACGAGTTGACAATCACCCTGCGACTCTGCGATGCCTCGTTGTCGCGCACCCGCAATGGTTTGAACCGAACTGACGATTACTCTGCGACCTTGCGATGCATTGTCGTCGCGCGCTAGCATCACTTACACCCGAGCTGCCGATTCCCTTGCGACTGAGCGATGAGCTCTCGTCGCGCACTCGCAGTGCCTTGAACTTAACCGCTTGTTGTCCTGCGACTTATTATACACTGTTGTCGCATTCTCGCAGCTGTTTTTCATTGACCGCCAAATTCCTTCCGACTGTGCGATGAGCTATCGTCGCCTTGTCGCAGCCGTCTTCCACTAACCGCCGATCAACTCGCGAGCTTGCGATACCCTGTCATCACGTTGTCGCACCGGTTTCAACCTAACTGTCGATTAACCGCCGACTGTGCGATACACTATCATCGCCTTGTCGCGACAGTTTTCCCTTAACTACTAATCACCATGTGACTTCGCGATACACTGTCATCGCGTTGTCGCACCGTTTGCAAGTTGACCGCTGATCCCCTTGCGACTGTGCGATGAGTTCTCGTCGCGTTGTCGCACCGGTTTCGAAACTGACCGCCGATCACCTGCGACTTTGCGAGAAGCATAATGTAACCGTAACTCCGAAAGTCTTTTGACTTGCACTCCGCTCTTGTGCTAGGCATGAAGGAAACTGTTAGGGTTTAGGAGAATAACAGAAAACTGCTACCAAACAAAACTTCACCGCTAACCGTGATCTGCTCCACGATCACTCTGTTAAACTGCTAGGGCTTGGAGCGAGAAACCCTAGGGTGCTCTGCACCAGGAAGATAGTAAGTTATACATCAAAACAAAAGGTAACAATCTATTAGTTGTGGTAGTATATGTGGATGATATCATTTTTGGTGGATATATGGAAAGGATGTGTAAAGCAACAAGAGTTTGAAATGTCAATGCTTGCTGAGTTATCCTTTTTCCTTGGATTGCAAATTGGGCAATCAAATGAGGGCAATTTCATACACCAAACTAAATATATTAAAGAAACGTTGAAGAGATTTGGAATGGAAGGTTGTAATCCAGTCAACACTCCCATGGTCATAGGTTGCAAGCATAGAAAAGAGGATGAATCTCCCAAATACCAATCAAACACAATATAGATCCATGATTAGAAATCTCTTATATGTGACAACCACAAGGCCTGATATTATGCAAGGAGTTGGATTGGTGGCACGATTTCAAGCAACACCAAAAGGAACTCATGTTATAGCAGCTAAGAGAATATTTAAGTATCTAAAAGGTACTATGGACCTTGGATTATGGTATCCAAGAGGAAAAGATCTCACTGTCACTATCATGCCCCTATTTCCGGAGTGACTTCAGTATTTTGTGTGGTTAGCCTATTAGCCATTCCTGTAGGCTAATACAGTTAGATAGAGAATGTTTTGCTATTGTTGGATATATTTTTTTTATATTTTTGGCCTATGGAGAAATAAGGTAAATAATATTATTTTTTGGCCAAGGAGAAATAAATAATATTATTTTGAGCTCCTAAAGTAATATTATTGAATAAAGTCACTTTTTGTTATAAAGTGATATTATAAAAAATAAAGTGACTTGAAATACAAAATAATTAAATAAAGTCTTTAAGTGACTTTATTTGGAGAAAATAAAGAGAAAAAAGTGATTTTATAAAAATATTATTTTTTTCCTAGACTTGGGCGGCTCACTTGAGGAAGAGGAAAATTTATTAAAAATAATCTAATGGGATTTGAAGTCCACCTCTTGTGGAAGAGTGATTATAAAGGGGTCAACCATCATTTGGAAAGAACATCTCATGAGCATTTGAAAATATTCATATTTCTCCATTGTTGCTGGACTAACAGTAGCAGCCTAATTTGAGGATGAAAACCCTTGGAATTTAGAAGGGTGGACAAAACCCCAACACTTCCAGTGAGGTGGGTTCACTCAGGATTTAGCATTGAGCAGATTGGCACCAGTTTTGATCAAGTTTGAAGGAGTTTCTACCATTTTCTAGCTAGGGTTTTAATGGCTTCATTGCAGATTCGACTTCAGAAAGTTTTATAAAATCATGCAGGCTCGGTGAATGGATTAATGACATTTTTCTGAGCATTGCAGAGGTGGTTTCATAATTTTTTGAATGACACTATGATTTTTGGGAAATTTTTAAGGACAGTGACAACTAGGGTTTGAGTAGTTTTGATTGAAAATCTGCAGCTTCAGATTCAATCTGCTATTAACTATCTTTGGCCTCCATTCTGGTGTTTAAAATACATATCCTTTGTTGTCCCTGGAGTTCCTTGCATTTCCAGATTTGGATGTCTATTGAAGGGAGCATTTGGAGCAATTTAAAGGCTATATCTTGACCAGTTTGTTCTCAGATTTACAACAGACATTGCTTGAGTTATTTGCAGCCCATTTATCATTCCTCTCAAGGTCTGATTTGTCCATTGTTTCCATCAGCATGAGAAGCTCTTATCTGGGTATGTCTTGTACATGATTTTGGCTATCATAAGAGCCATTCCGTGTCATTTTCTGAGTAATTTGTGAGTTTGAAAACTATATCAGACCTGATGTAAGTCATAATAGGAGTTAATGCATGAGGAATAGAAGTTTGGTTCCTGAATCGAAATTAAAGTAGAAATTTTTTATGGCAATTCATGACACACCATTAGCTGGGCATCTAGGATTCTTCAAGACATATCAACAGGATAGGGAGAGATTCTCTTGGAAAGGTCTTAAGGAAGATGTCCTTCGTCATGTACGAGAGTGCTTGACTTGTCAGTAGAACATACTTTTCCAACGGGCCTTTTGCAGCCATTACCGATTCTAGATAAAAAATGGTTGAGTATTTCCGTGGATTTCATTACTGGTTTACCCAGGGTTCAAAGGAAGGATTGCATATTTGTGGTTGTGGATTGGTTGACGAAATATGCTCATATAATCGCCATTGCAACTGAGTATACATCTCAGGTAGTAGAATTATTCTTTTGCGAGGTGTTTCGGTTGCATGGTCTCCCCAAGACCATTGTCAGTGATTGGGATAGCAAGTTTCTTAGCGTGTTTTGGCAAGAGCTATTCCGGTTAGCAGGTACTGATTGGACCCCGAGCACTAGCTACCACCCACAGATAGATGGCTAGACAGAGATAGCGAATAAATGGGTGGAAGGGTATCTTCGCAATTATGTTTTGGGGCAACAAAGGACGTGGATCAAGTGGTTATATTTGGGAGAGCATTGTTATAACACCACTTACCATATGTCCATTGGGATGACACCATTCAGAGCTTTGTATGGTTATGATGCTTTATAATTTGTTGATTTGGCCCTTGATGACAGTAGAGCTCCTAGAGTTAAGGAGTTATTGTAGGATAGTCAGGATATCCTTAAGGCACTTAAGGATAATATTTAGCAGGCACAGAATCAACAAAAGATGTATGTTGATAGACATAGGGTTGAGAGATCTTTTGAGGTGGGCGATTTAGTGTTTCTGTGCCTTTAGCCTTACAGACAGTCCACACTTAAGAAGAGTGGTGCAGAGAAACTTAAGCCCAGGTTTATGGCCCATATAGGATTTTGAGACGGATTGGTGAGGTGGAATATGAGTTGGAGTTGCCTGAGGGATGTAGGATTCATAATGTTTTACATGTATCATGCCTCAAGAAGGCATTGGGACAACATGTTACTTCCTCACTTGAGCTTCCTCCATTGAATGAGGGGCATTTGGTTTTGGTGCCTGGCACTATCTTGGATATGCGATAGAGACGTTTGAGGAATAGGTTGATCAGAGAATATTTGATCCGATGGCGTGATTTACCACTTGAGGATGCTACATGGGAAGGAGAGAAGATTTTATAGCATCCCGTGTTGCGATTGCTTGAGGGCAAGCAATCCCGGGAAGGGGGGACTGTCATGTCCCCGTTTTTGGAGTGACTTCACTATTTTGTGAGGTTAGCTTATTAGCCATCCTGTAGGCTAATTTAGTTGGATAGGGAATGTTTTGCTACTGTTGGATATATTTTTATATTTTTGGCCTATGGAGAAATAAGGGAAATAATATTATTTTTTGGCAAAGGAGATATAAATAATATTATTTTGAGCTCCTAAAGTAATATTAATGAATCCAGTCACATTTGGTTATAAAATGATATTACAAAAAATAAAGTGACTTGAAATATAAAATAATTATGACTTTATTTGGAGAAAATACAGTGAAAAAAATGATTTTATTAAATATTCTTTTTCCTAGACTTGGGCGACCCACTTGAGGAAGAGGAAAATTTATTAAAAATAATCTAATGGGATTTGAAGTCCGCCTCTTGTGGAAAAGTGATTATAAAGTGGTCAACCATCATTTGGAAAGGACATCTCATGAGCATTTGAAAATATTCATATTTCTCCATTGTTGCTGGACTAACAGTAGCAACCTGATCTGAGGACGAAAGCCCTTGGAGTTTAGAAGGTTGGACGAAACCCCAACACTTCCAGTGAGGTGGGTTCACTAAGGATTTAACATTAGGCAGATTGGCACCATTTTTGATCAAGTTTGAAGGAGTTTCTACCATTTTCTAGCTAGGGTTTTAATACTTCATTACAGATTCGACTTCAGACCATTTTATAAAATTATGCAGGCTGGGTGAATGGATTAACGACATTTTTATGAGCATTTCAAAGGTGGTTTCTTAAATTTTGGGTGACACTATGATTTTTAGCGAATTTTCAAGGAAAGTGACGGTTAGGGTTTAAGTAGTTTTGACTAAAAATCTGCATCTTCAGATTCAATCTGCTAGTAACCATCTTTGGCATCCATTTTGGTGTTTAAAATACATATCCTTTGCTGGACCTGGAGTTCCTTCTTCCTTTCCAGCTTTGGACGTCAATTGGAGGGAGCGTTTTGAACAATTTAAAGGCTATATCTTGACCAATTCGTTCTCAGATTTACAACAAACATTGCTAGAGTTATTTGCAGCCCATTTATCACTCCTCTTAAGGTCTGATTTGCCATCATTCCCATTAGCTTGAGAAGCTCCTATCTGAGTATGTCTTGTACATGATTTCGGCTATCATAATAGCCATTCCATGTCACTTTCTGAGTAATTTTTGAGTCTGAAAACTATATCATACCTGATGCAAGTTGTAATAAGAATTAATGCATGAGGAATAGAAGTTTCTTTCATTGGTTTATGTTCATTATTTTGCACGAGTGTTATTTCTCTGTTGTCTATGCATAAACATCCATCACTGGCTATAAACAAACACACTCAAACATCAAATAAAACTCAAACCAATCAATAGACATAAAAAAATAGTTGTATGCAAAGTGTTTGACGACATGCAAAACATGCCAATTTGAAAAATTCAGGGCAGATTTGGGTCAGATCTAGTATCGGTTATTACACTCGTAACCTACACAGATGCAGATTGGGCAGGTCATATTGTTGATAGAGCACAAGTGGAGTAGCATTCTTCCTTGGTAGTGGTCTAGTGTCATGTTTGAGTAAGAAACAAGCTTCAATCTATCCACAACATAGGCCGAGTATATATCAGCAACATCTTGTTGTACACAAGTGCTATGGATGAAACAAATCCTAAAGGACATCAAAGTTGTGTATGAGCATCCCATTTCCATATTTTGTGATAATACAAGTGCTATCAACATATCATAGAACACAATCATGCACTCTAGGATGAAGTGCTTACCAATCAAATACCACTTGCTAAGAGAACAAATACTTGAGCAGCAATTAAATTGGAATATGTAGCAACCAAGGAGCAAATAGCAGATATTTTCACAAAGCCCCTTCCAAAGGAGACCTTTGAGCACTTAAGGGAGAAATTGGGAGTAGTATTACTCTCATCTCTTCACTAAATGCTTGTCAACAAGCTTGAGTTCAGGGGGAGTTAATCACTTAGCCCCGAAGACCCCTTGTCATTAATGTCAAAGGGGGAGAGATTGGAGAAAGGGGGAGCAATGGACTAAGGGGGAGCATTGCATAAGCAAGACCACATCATTGAGAGGTTGCCATCAATGACAAAGGGGGAGAATGTTGAGAGTTTGTCATTGATGTCATTATCTCTCCAAATTATGTGAGCTAGCAGGTGTGTGAGAGAAATTAGAGACACATGAAGTAACTGATTGTCCTTCATTACACATATCAATGCTATTAATGCCATCTTTCATTCCCAACAGTGTAGATCAAGTGGGAACACCACTATGGTCAAAATTAGATCCATCCCAAGAAGGACCCGCACCATGTGTAGGGACCATTTCACCTGG
Organism: Thuja plicata; assembly: GCA_018584345.1. NCBI lineage: Eukaryota > Viridiplantae > Streptophyta > Pinopsida > Cupressales > Cupressaceae > Thuja > Thuja plicata. Next base: position 2,377,399 of record MU226059.1, on the reverse strand, counting down.
ACCAACATAAGCATCAACACTCACATAGGATGTGGCCATCATCATTGACTGATTGGAAAACATCTTCATATGGGCTATAAATATACCCTTCATATGCACTATTGTGATCAGACTTGTAGGATAGCTCTACCTCCAAGCTTCCTACCAATAAAATGTTGAGAGTTTGTCATTGATGTCATTGGTGAAAACAATACAAATTTGGTAATCAGAACTTCACCCATAAGCAAGCCTTGCAAACATCAAGATGACTGGGAACAACACTATGGTCAAAATTAGATCCATCCCAAGAAGGACCTACATCATGTGTAGGCACCATTTCACCTGGACCAACATAAGCATCAACACTCGCATAAGATGTGGCCATCATCATTGACTGATTGGAAAACATCTTCATATGGGCTATCAATATACCCATCATATGCACTAGTGTGATCAGTCTTGTAGAATAGCCCTACCTCCAAGCTTCCTACCAATAAACTGTTGAGAGTTTGTCATTGATGCCATTGGCGAAAACAATACAAATTTGGTAATCAGAACTTCACCCATAAGCAAGCCTTGCAAACATCAAGATGACTTATAAGAATTTGATGATTCTATAAATTAAGGAATTAACAGAGATTAAGATGCATGAAAAAGGCAATGGGGTAATAAACTTTCATCCCAAAATGCCATGGATCCTTGCGAGTCTTCATAGCCATGTTATGGGACTATCGGATGGAAACTCTGATAGATAGATTTGATGAACACAATGGCCATGTTCGAGGTTACACTTTCACAAATCACGGCCATTAATTGTGTCTGGTGCAGATGATGGCCAAGTCAAACTTTGACAGGTGAATAATACAATGACGGGGATAAAATTAATTCATCAAATGAAGTGGGCACTCAAGTAAATAAGACTGGTATTAATTCATAAATAACAGCGATGCATTTGTTTGTTAACAGCAGTTAATATAATTTATAAAGATATCAAAGAGACAAAATGGATAAGACAAAAAGACAACTCAGACCTGAACAAAAGGACAAAAAGAGACAACTCAGATAAAACAAAATCTGACCTGAACAAAAAGACAAACAAGTCAGCATTTGGTTACATGTAAGGCGAAAAGAAGTAATGAATAAAACATAAAAGAATAGGACAAAGACTAAAGCTGTCAGCGATTTGTATAATGAAGTGGTGCGATTTAGTTTGTCTTATTCAGAAGACACGTCAACATTTAGTTTCAGCAAGTAGCAGCAACTTCCTTAATTGTTATGAGAGAAAATTAAAGGATAAAACGATTACAAAAAGACGTTAATATGATAGAGTTTTAAAACAAACAAATAATGTTTGAGAAGATGCGATTTGTTAGGAAAGGTATATATTATTGAAAAGCTGCGATTATTAAAGGAGTAATTATATTTTGCACTTTGTTAAAGTCAAAGCAAGCATTGATAAAGAGGTACGATTCATTAAGACGTCTCCTCATTTTAAGAGGCACGATCTTTAGGAAAAGAAGATATTTATGAGGAATCAATTTTGGAGATTGAAGTGTGAGTGAGAGAGGAAAACATATAGTGGAAAACAATATCTGGTGTATTGAAGCAGATTCTAAAAGAATAATTAGATACATACACCATGAGTTAAAGCTCAGAGATCAGTGCAGATCTATAGTGAGAATACCAGAAAAGAGAAAAGTGTGATCATATTGTGGAAAAGGTATATTCAGATATCTTAGCAGATTTTTTAAAAGACTTGTGGCAATATAGTAAATCCATCATCAGTTGAGATAGCACCATTGTCAAGGTGGAATTTCAGATTTGAGGCCCCGTTTGTTTGCAGGTATTTGATAGGAATTGGGTGTGGGACTTCCATTTTTTCCCGAAATCCACCGTTTGGGACTCTATGTTGCAAACCCGGTTTAGCCTTCAAAACCCGGTTTAGGCTCTAAAATGGGCGGCACCATCTTCCGGGCAAATAGGTGGAATTCAAAATGAAATCCAGGTTTTAGAAAATTATGAACCGAGTTTAATTTTGCCGTCGGGTCCGTGATTTTCAAAACAGGAAGATGCAAAACCAGAATTTCAAAACCCGATTTTATGATAATCAGGTTTTGAGTCAAATTCCAATTCCCCAAACAAACGGGGCCTGAGTGAAGTTGGTGCTTTGCGAAGTAACGAGAATCGGAATTGGCTTGGAATCGGCAAGGCCGAATCGAATCGTGAATCGACAGTGAATCGCCAGTGAATCGGCTACGAATCGACAAAGTGAAAAATAAAAAACCCTTGAAATTTAGAGATTTTAATGATTTGAAACTTATTTCATGCACCATTTATTGAATATGACTTAATAAGCACACTATAACATCATCAAATAGAAGCTAAAGCCTAACATACATAAATAAGGTTCATCCATCACATACGTAAAATGTAAATGGTAGCTGAAGTAAATAGAAAACATAGGATTTCAATGACATAGCTGGTGTAAATGTAACTCTATGATAAAGCATAAATGATAAAACCAATGACATCAAATCATATATGTATGTCAAGATGAAGATCCATGAAAGTTATACTCATGAAGTTATGAAACATATGTTTGTAAACAAAATAAAAAAGCAAGTCTATTTGCCAAGTGCCTCAATCTGAATCATCATCCTCTAGCTCAGCCGCAGCCTCAGCCTTAGCCTCTGAGTAATCTATATTATGCCTCCTAGTAAGGCGTCTAAGGTAGGTCCTAGAGCTCTGAGTAGCCATAGCCCCCGCAGGTAACACAGACTCCTGAATAACAACAACAGGGGATGAAACTGTAGAGTCTCTACATGCGCGTGTGCATCTGCCAGTGCCTGAACGTGATCTAAGCTCCTCCTCTGCTATGGCCATTGCCTTGACCTCTCTATCTGCCTGGTCAACCCACTCATGGTCTTCCTCAGTGAAGAAAGGATCGGTAGCCTCAGTCAGCCACTCTGACTCTGGATCAACCTCGTCTAGAGTGATTGGAGAGCTGTCAGGGTCCAAAATATGTCCGGTCCTAAGTCGGAGGTTGTAATGAACAAAGACAAGATCATTCAACCTCTGCACAGACAACCTATTTCGCCTCTTTGAGTGTATATGTTCGAACATAGACCAATTACGCTCACATCCAGAGGCTGACTCAAAATTCGAATGGTAATTCTCTGAAGAATTGGGGGACCCAAATGTCTCCCACCATCTATCTGAAATAAATGAAAGAAAAAAAATTAGTCTCATAAAGGTTAAACCGTTAAAAACTTAAAAGATATATAACTTAAGGTTATATTATTTTTATGGTTACCTGGCTGTATTGATGACCGACCTTCTATGGCCATTGGACTAGAGAAGACGACTCCTTATAATTAAATTTGTCTAGCTCTATGGTTCTGGTTGTAGTTGGGACATTGCCACTCATCTTCTGCAACACTGTAAATAGGCCACTGTGAACCTCGTCATCCACCTTGAAGTCAGGACGGAAATGAAATGTAGGATTTAGGTAATAAGCTGTTGCATGAATGGGCCTATGGAGCTAATTCTGCCATCTCCTATCAATAATCTCCCAAATCGACCCATACTTCTCCTGTACTCCTGCATACTAGCTTCTAATGGCTTCCTTGGCCCTATCCATGCCCTCATATATGTAGCCCATAGAGGGCTTCTTACCATCAACAATTCATAGGAGAGATACAAGGGGCTCACAAACCTGCATATAATCATAATGTAAGTTGTAAGTTACATTGTAAAACAAACAATTAAGTCAAGTATTAAATTATAATAATATATTAAACTAAAAATAAAACAAAATTATATAATTGTGAAAATTTTACCTTGCATATTTCAGCCGCAGGTAGTCAAAAACCATTCTCATCAAACATTGTGTTCGCGACATCTATCCCTGCAGTGGTGGCGGCAAAGGAAGAAGCTGTCCACTCAGGCCCAACAAACATGGTCCTCAATTCTCCCCTTACTTTCAAGATGGACTACAATGTGATGAAATTTGAGGCAAACCTCGTGATGCCTGGATGAGCTAACTCCTTTTGCTTTGTGTATTTCCTCATTGTGCTAAGGACGAGTGCATGGTTGTAGATGAATTTGCACACATTTTTGGTCTTATCAACGCATGACTTGACCCACTCAAGCTTACCAATGTCCTCCAACACGAGGTCAAGGCAATGGGCTGCACAAGGAGACCAAAATATTGTGGGGTGCCTCTCCATCAAGAGTTTACCTACAAAAATTTTAAATTAATTAGAATTCAGAAATTAAGTTAAATCAGAGAAGTTAAAAAATTTAAAAGTTTAAAACTAAAAGTTTACCTGCAACAACATAATTTGCTGCATTATCTGTGACCACCTGCACCACATTTTCTTCCCCCACCTCTGCTATAACTTCCTCAATAAACTCACATAAGTATGTGGCATTTTTTTACATTTGCACCCTATATGGTTTGAAGTTCAGATTGTACTGAAACAAAATTCACATTAATAATTCAGAACACCCAGATTTGATGAACATGGTGGTTCCTACACAAAATAAATAGAACAAAACAATTAATTATCATGAATCATTATTAAATTAGTATTCAATTATTCAACAAATCAAAATTTAAATTATTTGATCACATCCACAAGACACAAGAAAGTTGAGGAGTGTTCTATTCCTCATATCAGTCCACCCATCAGTCATGATGGTGCATCCCCTTTTGACCCATTCTAGTTGGTGTTCCTCTAGCTCAACCTTCATGTCCTCAACCATTTCATCTAAGAGGTATCCACTCAACTCAGCCTCAGTAGGGGCTTTGAACCCCGCACCACAAATAGTTATGACATCTATCATGCCCTGCCAATAAGGAGACCTGTCACAAATAGATTATGAATAGAATTTAGAATCTTAAAAATCTTAATTAAGGAAAACCAAATAAAATAAATTAAATTGTAATTACCTGGCTGCAATAAATGGAATATTGCAAAAGTACCAAAATTTGCAAATTTGTTTTCTTGCAGCATCATGAATGTCCTTGTTCCAAGTCATGCTCTCAAGCGAGGGTTGTGAGCCAGGAGTACTGCGCGGTACAAAATAATTGTCCAGTCGCGACTTCCACACTCTAGGTCCAATGGTAATACTATCAGACTGAGTAGCAGAAGTAGAAGGAATACCAGTGGTGGCAGTGGCAGCAGCCCTAACACTAGCACTAGGACGAAATGGTGGCCTAGAAGAACCCTCTCCAACACAACCTACAGATGCGGTTGCAGATGCACATGTGGAACCAATAGCTTGCAACTGTTCAAGTTTCTTTTTCTTCTCTAACTTTTCTCTTTCAAAGTTCTCTATTTGCATATATACCTCACGTTGTGTCTCAAGAGTTTGTTTAGTGCAAACTGTGATATGATGTCCAGGTATACTAGCAATATGGAACTTGAATCTATAAATGCCACCGGAATTTATTTCTTTGCAAAAAAACCATTTTGTTTGATATTTTGTCCTTCCTGGAAAGTCTTCGGTATACTTCCACGAAGGGTATTTTCCCATTGTGGAAATTTGGAAAATGAAAGTTAAGGCTACTGCAATAAGAAAATTAAATTAAAAATTAAAAATTAAAAATATGTCTTAAATAGCTGTTAAACAGTCTTAAACTAATAAAAATCATAAACCCTACATTTTTTTTTGTGAAAATTGTAAAATTATGTTTGTAGATTGGTTGTAAACACGTTGTAGGGTTTGCAAGATCACACTTTGCAATTTATTAAAAAAAAATTCAAGTTTCTAAATTTTAAAGCTAAAACTAAAAATATTTTGCAAAAAAATGAAGAATACACTAACATGGAAAAAAAAAATCAACACTTACCTCTTGCAAATGAGTTGAGGAGTGTTGCTATTGGCTACTTGATGCTCCCAATGCAAACTTCAAGCCTCCCCAAATAGATTTATGCTCTCCTTGATGCTCTTCTTTCTTTCTGGTTGGAAACCTATGTTTTCTCTTTTCTCTTCCTTTCTCTCACTTTCTCTCACTTTCTCTCACTTAAACTCATACAAATGAAATAGAAGCCCTTTTAGGGTTATAACTAAGGCAAACAACCAAACAAATAATAAAAAACTAATGTGTTTTTTTTATAAATTTTTTAGTCTAACTTTATGCTGGGCGCGACTGATTCATGGAGCAAAAAATGCCGATTTTGGCATGAATCGTGATTCATGCGATTTCTTGTGGATGAATCAGACGATTCCGATTCAGATTAAAAAAAATACCGAGGTTGAGTCGGATCCCTGAATCGCTAGAATCGTGTGAATCGCCGCGATTCTTGTTATTTTGGTGCTTTGTTTTTAGGGGTTGGTGCCTACATAGTCAAATTGGGAGTTGGTATTTCTAGTGGGTTGGTGCTCATAAATTTAAGGGTTGGCGCCCTTAGTAGGCTGGTGCCTACAATCGTTGTAAAAAATATACATATATAACTATTTGCATTTATTGCTACGATTTTCTCTCATTCTAGGTTTCCTTGTAAAATTTGTGTTTCTTGGTGTTTATATGTGCATTATTGTTTAAACAATTGAAATCATATTTATTCAAGTGTTAGATCTTGAATTTTTTTATTTTTATACTAATACACCGCCCCCTCTCAGTATAACTGAGTGCTCTTTAGAAACTCGTGCAATCAATAACATCTTTCCCATGACCATGTGTAGGCTACAAGTCACAAATAGTTGGTTCCTTTTTCTTTTCTATCCTCTCTTCAACGGAAACTGGTGAGTTTTCTTGTTTCAAGGATGTTTCTTCTGGCTTTAGCTCTTTACTCTTCTTATAAATTTTAGTTTCTCCATCTAATTTGCTGCCATATATTTGCTTATCTTCCTCACTAACCCACCATTGTGATGAGATGTCCAGGTCTTCTGACAAGTGAAATAGATATTCTCTCTCCTCATTTGATTCTTTCTCTTTTCTGGATAACTTGTAACCTAGAATGTCAATGAGTTTAGTTCCTCTTCAGTTGCTGCCTTCTCTTTAGTTTCTTCATGAAGCACTTGTTCAATACTTGTTTCCCAATCACCTGCTTTAATGACAACTTAAATGGCTGGTTGGAAATTTTGTTCTCGTGTAGGCTGATTAGTGACTACTAAAAACTCCTCATATAGATTTTTGCAAACACCTTGTGCAAATAAATCACGAGCTATCTTACGGTATTGTTGTTTTGCGAAATTAGTCTTGAAATGCAGTTTTGGATGTAAGTCCACATAAACAATGAAAGGTAGGTCTCTCTTAACATATGTAGCGAGAGTATCATATTCCCCAAACAAGCTAAGTACTTCTTCCCTTTTATCTTGTTGTGGTTGAGAAAGATCCTTCATAATCTTTTCCAAACTAGGTATCTTTCCCATAATGATATAACTTGCTGTCCACAAATGCAAACCACTGTTTTAACCCAACAAAATGGTAGGTTCAATGCTTTGATACCATTGTAAGAACCCTCACAAGTTCTAATTAAGAAATTCAACACAAGTTGCTAGTTAGTTGCTAGTTCACAGCATAGGCATATCATCAAACACTTTGGGTGCATTTATTTTCAGAATCAGCCATTCGACCTATGTTGTAAATTTTTCAAACACTTAGTTTGCTACCTAAAATCTCTGTTCTTATAACTATTTGTTTTCATTGGTTTGCACATTCAATAAACTACCATGTTGCTAAAGATTAATAGATTTGTAACTTTCATATCAAAGTTTGCAAAATAACAATCATAATCAATGTTACATTAAAGTTGTTCATCATCAATCCATCGTTGCCAGAAAAGGCAACCATATGCAATACACAACAATGTTTCGTGGTATTGGAAAAGTAGAATAAATGTTATCAGGAAAAGCAATTCAGAAAATAATATTTACCAATGAGAAGCTTAGGTAATAATCCTTGTATATGATATAAAACCAATCTGGGGTTGTAGAGTATTTACACAGGGAGCTCCAAGAATAAGTGAGGCTACAACAACCTTGAAAGAAGCTCCTCTAACATTGGGTAGCCACGGTAAAGACTCAGCGAGAGCACAAGTCTTCAAAACCTTATAACTCTGCATTGGATGTTGACAAAGTGAGTGTCCATTACAATATCTAGAGGTTAGATAAGATAAGATAAGATAAATCTATTAATGTCCAACAAAAGATCACATAGTGGGTCCAAGGGACTGCCGAACACAAAACAAGGGCCAACTCACAACAGGGACACCAAACAGTGCTTGAAGAGAAGCAATATAAATAAACAAACAACCGAGCAAGAAGAGGAGGGAGAGAAAGAGGGGAAGGGAGCCCACACCAGGAGCACCCTAACCCCTGCTACAAAATTTGCATAGATGTGAAGAACCCCAACACCGAAGGATAAGCCATAGAACTTTAGCAGGGGGTGTCTAGCCCGCTTCTGACGCTCCTTGGAAGGTGAAGAAACTTGTTGTTGAAGAGAATCCTTTCAGGGATTCACAAGCCGAGGACAACTATAGGGGGGAACGAAGTTGGTGCTTGGTGCCACGCGTAGAGTGAATCCCAAGGAAGGAGGTGGTAAATTGGCAGTAAGGCGTGGTATCATGTTGCTGATGCTGATGCGGAAGGGAGCAGTCCTGCAATCTAACAACCTGTTGAATATAAAGAGCAAGGCACCGCCGGTCTATGAATTGGAAAAAAGTGGAGAGGGACTAGACTTTTTTGAAAAAGTAGTAGAATTTGCCTCTGATCTCGTAGTAGATAGGGCAACAAAAAATGAATTGCTTGTTATATTGTGGTGACTGATTAGGAAAGTACTATCCAGAAATTTTTTTTTTGAGGCTTATTTTGGCCAATTTATGCGCTGACATGTTTTAACCCTAAAGCGACATAAAGTTTGTATAAGTTGGCTTAGGGTTAGGGTTTGATTATTATATTGTATGTTTTACGACGGTATTGAGCTGTAAGGGATCTGCGCATTGCGTTCTGATTGTAATCACTGGATAATAATAAGACTGGACTTTGCTGTTTGGTGGACGTAGCCTAGGGATTGGGTGAACCACGTTAAATCTGTGTCTTGTGTTCTCTTCTGTTTGGTTTTACATATTGTTTGATATTGGTTATATTTATGCATGTAATTGTTATTTCTATCTTGTTAATCCTAACAAGTGGTATCAGAGCAAGGTTGTGTTCAGTTATCCTCTGCAGGAAGATCTCACGGTTTAGTGGGAGTCTCACGGTTGAGTGGGAGTAATGCTAGACGAGGGTAAGTTGAAGGTTGAGAAGTTTAACGAGCAGAACTTCCAGTTATCGAAAATGCAGATGGAAGACTATCTCTATCAGAAGGATTTATGGCGACGATTGGAAGGAGTGAGCAAGAAATCCATTACTATGTCTCAGGAGGATTGGGATATTCTGGATAGAAAGGCATTGGGTAGCATTCGCTTATGCCTGGGACAATCTGTGGCGTTTAATATTACCAAAGCAAACAAAACTAAAGAGTTGATGGAAACCCTAGCAAAGTTGTATGAAAAGCCTTCTGCTTCGAATAAGGTATTTCTTATGAAGCATTTATTTAATATGAAGATGGTAGAAGGTGGGTGAGTGATTGATCATTTAAATGAGTTTAATATAGTTACTAGTCAATTATCGTTTGTAAGTATAAATTTCGATGAAGAAATTAGGACTCTTTTGATTCTGTGTTCTTTGCCAGAAAGCTGTTAGTAATTCTATTTCTAATTCGAACACCCTAAAATTTGATGATGTTGTTGATGTTATTCTAAGCGAGGAAATTTGTAGAAAAAGCTCAGGCGGATCTACATCAGGTAGTGTTTTGAATAGAGAAAGAAGTGGCAGAACAAGAGATAGAGGAAACAACTCTAGAAATCATGGGAAATCACGAGGAAAGTCAAAACGAAAGAGGTCTCAATCAAGAGGACCTAGTGACTGTTAGTATTGTGGAAAACCAGGTCATAAGAAGAAAGATTGCTGGTCTCGGAAGAATAAAGGAGACAAACAAGAAGGCAATAAGGAGGAAAGTGTGGTAAGTAATAAATTTGATGACGATGTTTTTGTCCTTTCCCTTGAAAATTCTGATGATTCATGGGTTCTAGATTAAGGGGCTTCTTTTCATGCTACACCCCATAGGAGTTATTTTATGGATTATGTCCAAGGGGATTTTGGGCTAGTTTATTTGGGAGATAATGAACCCTGTCAAATTGTTGGGAAGGGAAGAATTAAGATTAAGTTGCAGAATGGGAATCATTGGCTACTACAAGAGGTAAGACATGTTCCAAGGCTGAGTAGAAATTTAATTTCAGTAGGGTAACTAGGTGATGAGGGTTGCATAGTTACTTTTAATGATAAAAATTGGAAGGTTTCAAAAGGTTCCTTAGTAGTAGCAAAAGGTGTGAAAGTAGGCACCTTATATCTTTGTATAGGTAATATTGTTCCTTCTACTTTAGTTGTTACAAAGAAAAATGAATGTTCAAGAACAGTTGCTGCAGTTGAGCAGGTTGAACACGAAACAATTGCTTTGGATACAGAAACAACACTATGGCACAACAGACTTGGGCACATGAGTGAGAAAGGTATGAAATTACTTCACTCAAAGAAAGTTTTACCAGGTCTGAAATGTGTAAATTTGGATTTCTGTGAAAGTTGTGTGTATGGGAAACAAAAGAGAGTTAGTTTCCTAAAGGGTGGGAAGGAAAATAAAGATGATAAATTAGAGCTTGTGCATACAGATGTATGGGGTCCAGCTCATGTATCTTCCCTTGGTGGCTCTTTGTATTATGTTACTTTCATTGATGATGCAACTAGGAAAGTCTGGATTTATTTCCTTAGGTAGAAATCTGAAGTATTTAAAACTTTCAAAAAATGGAAAAGTTTGGCTGAAAATGAGACTGGTAAAAGATTAAAATGTCTCAGATCTAATAACGGTGGTGAGTATTGCAGCAAAGAATTTGAAGATTATTGTTCCTCTAATGGTATTTGTGGGCAGAAAACGGTTCCGAGAACTCCAGAAGAAAATGGAGTGGCTGAACGCATGAGTAGGACAATAATGGAGCATGTAAGGACTATGAGATTGTATGCTCGGCTCCCCTTAAACATGTGGGCAGAGGCTATCAATACTGCTGTTTATTTAATTAACATAGGTCCCTCTACTCCTTTGGGTTGTGGTATTCCAGAGGAAGCATGGACTGGTAAGAAGGTAAGTTATTCTTTTCTCAAAACCTTCGGTTGTGAAGCATTTGCACATATAGATTTTGAAAATAGAACCAAGCTGGAAGCAAAATCAAATAAATGTGTATTTGTTGGATATGGCATTGATGAATTTGGCTATAGACTTTTCGATTTTGAAAATCGTAAAACTGTAAGAAGCAGGGATGTCATATTCAATGAGAAAATACTGTACAAAGATCTGTTGCGACATCATGAGAAGAAAGACACTGATTATGTAGAGTTGGATGATACTCCAAATGATAATGTTCCAGTAATTCCTTATGCTCCGCAACAACAGCAACAACAAATACCACACATCCCAGTGAATGTTAGACGGTCAACAAGGCTAAGTAGACCTCCAGATAGATTTTCACCTTCTTTGTATTCTATTTTATTAACTGATGTTGGTGAACCTGATGTTATAATGAAGCTATGGAGGTGGATACAAAGCTTTAGTGGGAGTCTGCAATGAAAGATGAAATGGGCTCCTTGCTGAAAAATCAAAATTACGCTTTATGTAAGTTACCTGCAGGTAAACTGGCTTTGCAAAATAAATGGGTTTACAGTTTGAAAGAAGAAGATGGAGGTAAGAAAAGATTTAAAGCCAGATTAGTCGTAAAAGGATTTGCACAGAAACATGGTATTGATTTTGATGAGATTTTTTCTCCAGTTGTTAAAATGACTTCTATTTATATTGTTTTTGTATCATCTTAAAATGGAAGCACTCCATGTTGAGACCTTTTAGCCCTCCATAGTAAGCTGTTATGGTCCTAATTTAGACACCTTCATGCTTCAGTGAAGTTTCATGTGCTTATGTGCCTGTTCTACCCCTCTTTTCTACCTTTTCTCTCTGTTTCTGAGACTGGCACATTTCCCGAGGTTTTGACCCTCTGTGTCAGGGTCGACCTCGACGTTGACCCCAGGGTCCAGGCTCCTTGGGGTTGAGTCCCAGTTTCGGGGTTTCATCAAAATTTCATATTTTCCCTCTTCGGGGCCATTATTCCTTGAGTTAAGTGTCGAACTTTTAAATTAATATTTGAGGTGGACCTTTCTTGAGCTTTGTGTAGGATTCCTAATTTATTATTTGAGATAAGCCTTTCTCGAGTTTTGTTCCTAATGCTCAAATTAACTTTGGGGTTGGCCTTACCTCAAATTTTCTGACAAGGCTCTTAAATAATTATTTCTACCTTAAGGGTGGACCTCTTCTAGAGTTTTGTGTCAAGACTTTAATTTGGTTCTCCTCTCCATGTGCACCTCTCTAGAGTTTTGTGCCATGGACCCTTAA
>MU226059.1:2317390-2336728 GCA_018584345.1 Thuja plicata | reverse complement strand
CTTGAATCCATTATTTGAAGAATATTTTCTATGCAATCAAGTCCATCAACATCATCATAAAGACAGTGGGCCTAGTGATCATTTTGAAGATGATGAAACTCAAAATATGTATGGGGAAGTGTATTCAGAAAGTGAGACATGCATTATTTCATCCTATGTGCAGAAGTTGTATCAAATATGTGAAGATGAGATGGAATCAAACATACATAATGAGGAGAATGTGTTGAAGATTAGTTCTGAAAATTATCCGAGTATCCTATCTGATCAAATTCTTGATTAGAAGGAAGTTTCTGAATGTGAGTTATTTCCAAATCATTTTTGTGAAGAGAAACAACATCTTAAGTATAGGGAAGATTATGTACGTAAAGGCATCCAAGCAGAAGAGCTTAATCTAGTTACTTGTAGGGTTGATCAAATGCACGGGGATCTTCTATTGAGCAAGACCTACAGTGCACCTGCTGACTTTTCTAAGGGTAAACAAAAGTCAAAGCATGTTAATAAAGCAATGAATGTTGTCCATGAGAATGGTGGCATTGTATTTGGGAGATCCAAAGTATTACATGATCATAATTATGTGTTCGATAGAAGAAAGAAGCAGTGTTCACTAATTTTTGGGGGCCTGGGGCCACCCAATTTCACTTTGCATCGGATTAAGTGTGGATACTTGGTCTTCTTCTCTAGAGATAGCTGGAATCTTGCTATGCTCACAGGGAGTATACGTCCTTAGAAAGAGCCACTGGTGGTACCTTAAATTTTGAAAATTTAGAAGTCCCAATCCATTATCAAGAAGCAAGTTTCTCCATACTAAAAAAATCATAGGAAGGAGGCTTTATGACACAAATAAAAAGAACTAACTAATCGAAGCCTTCAGAAAATGCTAGAATTTCAACCTGCTACAAAGATGATGCCGATAGAGGGTGAAGATGGTCGAATTTTAAAAATCTAAAAATGACCCAGTTTGGGAAATCAAATTTCCATCTCTAGCAGAAATATTAGCTTTTCACGAGGTGTTTTGAATTTTCGACCAAAGCCAAATATGAAAGTTAGATAGTTATTTTTTAGTTATTTTATTGTTTTTTCAAAATAATTTGTAATAAGGGTTGTGTATTTTCGCCCTAAAGAGGTGTGAAAGTCACACACACACACACACACACACACACACATATACAAAATGTAAAATGTAAAGAGACAAGACAATACAATATAATACAATTTCACATATTTGGATAGTTTTGGATCAACAACTGTAACATGGACCTTGATGTACTATTTTTTTCAAAATCAATAAAGATAAGTGTTTTTTCTTTTAACGGTGGGAATTGAATCAACTTCATTTTCAATTAGTCCCTTGGATAAAATCTTTAGATTTTCTTCAAAGTGATAGTTTGATGTTGCATACTTAATTGATTAAATTTACAGCTTTCATTATCAACTGGTGTTTTCATCTTGCATGATTAAATTTAATTGATTGTGGCCACAATCAATCAGTCTGTCATTTGAGGAGTTAAACTCAATTGAGATAGCTGTGGATTGTCTTAAGATACATGTTCATCATAACGCATTTGAAGTGATATGTTTCTTTCAAACTATCTCTGAGGTTGTACATAGGGTTGGGATGATTTTGACTATATTTCCAGTGATAGAATAAGGCACTGGTCTAATCATTATTTGGATTATAGTTATTCAGTACTATAAAACCTCCTTTTTATGTATATCTGATTATAGGGGATAATTTAGTCCACAATTGTATGGTGGATAGTGGAGCAACCAGTTCTGTCATGCCTTTAAAAATTACCAATCAACTGGGTCTTAAGTATGAGACTTTGGAAAAGGGGGTGGTTCAACTTGATCGTTCTACTATTAATACTATTGGTCTCATAAAAAATGCTAGTTTGACGCTTCATGCATGCCCAAAGTTTTCAATGCCACAGGACATATATGTCATTGATCTTCCACCATACTTTGCATTATGTTTCTCCAAGGATTTTACAGCAAAAATTGGTGGGTATTTGTCCTCTGATTGCTCTCACATGTTATTTAGGACAAGGTATGGCACCAAGGTGACTGTGAAATCAGAAGTTCTTGCCAAGGATCATATAGAACCTTACATCCATAGTGTTATAAATGCAAATCTGGTTTCTTATGAGGATGAAGAAAGGTCTGTTGTCCTTGAGTCAAAAACCCAAGTAGAAGATATCCCTGACATCCTTTTGGATGAGTGGGCAACAGAACACACTTTTGATAATGAACAATCAGTTTTGGAACAAACTGGTTTAGGCATTTATATGATTCATGAGCCTTATCTAGTTATGCCTAGTCTTGTAAAGGATGATAATCAGACTTCAGAATAGAAGCAAGAGGTATAGGAACTGGTTTTTGATGGCTCAAGGAGTAAGAATGGTGTAGGTGGAGGAGCTATGCTGGTTTCCCCACAGGTTGATAATTATTACTCTGCTTTTTGCTTTTCTTTTTCCTGTTCTAACAATGTTGTTGAGTATGAAAGTTTGGTTCAGGGTTTGGAATGGGCAAGGAAGAGAGGAATTAATTGCATTAAGGTGTATGGTGACTCTGAACTAATTATAAATCAGGTGAGGGGATTATGTACAGCCAAGAATGATACTCTGAAATTTTATTAACATAGAGTATGGGATGCTATTGAAGAGTTTAAAGCTTTTAATATTATTTCTATTCCTAGAATAAGAAATCAACATACTGATAGGCTTGCTGCTGTGGGTGCTCAATTCAATATTACAGATGACATAAGTAAAGAAAATGTGTAGCAACATATCACGGTAGTTGTGAGACCTTCAATCCCTGATAATAACACCCAATTGCAGGTTTTTGATAGTGATGAACACATTTTAAGCTTTCTTTTAGAAGAATACATGTTTTCTGTTTCATATCAGGAAAAGCTTAGACATAATTATGATGATCAAATAATTCAGCTTAAATCTAATAAATTGCCTAAGGGTTTGGTCACATTAGAGTCAATTTTCAGTTCTGATGACCAACTTAAAAAGAATAACGTAGGTATGCAGATTACCAAGGACCATTACCAGGGTGTGGAAGTGGTTGAAGGTAAAAATCTAAAACTTGGTAAAGTTTGTTCAGCACAAGAAATGTATGATTTTGTCAAGTTATGTCAAGAGTTTCCAGATATTTTTGCTTGGGAGTATTCAGACTTGAAGGGTTTTGATCACCATATAGCTTAGCATACTATTGAGTTGCTTCCTAATGTTAAACCTGTGAAGCAAAAGCAAAGGTCTATTAACCCTAAGTTAGAGCCTTTAATGTTTACAGAGTTGACTAAACTTATTGAAGGGGGTATCATCTATGAGATCAAACACACTAGCTGAGTTTCTAATCTTGTTCCTGTTAGGAAAAAGAATGGGGAGATTAGGCTTTGTGTTGATTTTTGAGATCTAAATAGAGCCTCTTTAAAAGATCATTATCCGCTGCCTTCAATGGAGTAGATCTTACAAGTAGCGGCTGGTTCTGAAAGGTTTTCAATTTTAGATGGTTTTTTAGGTTATAATCAAGTGTTGGTCAAAGATGAGGATCAACATAAAATAACTTTCACCACGAAATGGGGCACAATGGCTTATAAAAGGATGCCTTTTGGCTTATCAAATGTTGGTTCCACGTTTCAAAGGGCAATGGATATGTCTTTTAAGGGATTGCTATATAAAATGGTGCTGGTTTACCTAGATGACATTACTATTTTTTCTAAAACTGCCAATTCACATTTTTCTCATTTGAGGCAGGTTTTTGAGAGATGCAGAGAATTTGGGATTTCCCTTAATCCTAAAAAGTGTATTTTTTTAGTTCATGAAGGTAAGCTATTAGGCCATGTTGTCTCCAAAGATGGCATCAGAATTGATGTAGAAAGAATCAGGGCAATTTTGGAATTGCCATTGCCTAGCCATAAAAAAGGTTTACAAAGTTTTATTGGGGGAATCAACTTTGTGAGAAGATTCATGCCTGACATTGCTTCATTGTTAAAACCACTAACAACTATGTTGAAAAAGAATGCTGCTTTTTCTCAGACAAGGGAAGGTAAAAATAGTTTTCAGTTATTAAGAGAGGCACTTACATCTGCTCCCACTTTGATAAATCTCGATTTATCGAAGGACTTTATCTTGTATGCCTATGGAATTTTAGATGCTATATCTGCTATTTTGGTTCAAAAAAATAATGAAGGCTTTAAGAAACCCGTCGCTTTTTATAGCAGAGGACTTGAGAATTATGAACAACGCTATAGTTTTGTGGAAAAATGTGCTTTTTCTGTTATTAAGAGTCTTAAGAAATTTAGACATCTGCTTTCTAACAACAAGATACATCTTATGGTTTCTCACCCAAGCATTAAAGAATTTTTAATGAGTAGAGATCTTAATGAGAAGTGTGCAGGATGGATTACAAAGGTGATGGAATACGATGTTGACATTAAGATCACCAAATTGGTAAGAGGAAAGGTATTGTGTGAGCAATTGGCTGATGAGCCTATTCTGGATCCAGAAAACAACAAGGATGTAGCGCTGGTAAACAATATTGCAGATGTTAGTGGTCAACCAGCAAGCTGGTTAAAGGAGATGGTTCATTTCCTCAAGACTGGTGAGTGTCCTCCAGGGTTGGAAAGATCTAAAAGAAGATATTTCTACAATCTATACCATATGTCTTGATTAATGATACTTTGTTCAGAAAAGACATTAATGGTGTGCTCCTGAGATGTGTTGATACTAATGAAACCAAAAAACTATTGGAGCAATTTCATGCTTCAGGAGGTCATTTCAGCCCAAAGACAACTTTTAAAATCATGAGGGCAAGATATTATTGGTCTGATTTATTTAAAGATACCCATGCATGGGCAAAGAAATGTCATAAATGTGCCTTATTTGTAGGCAAAGAGAGGCTTGCAGCCTTACCTCTAGAACCCATTGTTGTTGACCAGCCATTTATGAGATGAGGCATATACTTTGTGGGCCCCATTAACCCAAGTTCTAGCGTTGGTCATAAGTGGATATTGACTGCAACGGATTATTTTACTCGCTGGACTGAAGCTGTGGCTCTAAGGGAAGCAACTGAATCTATAGTTCTAAATTTCTACCAAGATCTCATTACCAGGTTTGATGTTCCCGAATCAATAATTTCTGATAATGCTATGTCATTTGTGGGATCTAAAGTTACTGAATGGGATTTACAAAATGGTATCTACCTAAGTACTTCTTCTAATTATTACCCTCAGGGTAATGGGTTGGCTGAGTCAACTAATAAGAACATAATCAGAATTATAAAGAGGACTTTGCAGGAGAATCAAAGAGACTGACATTCAAAGCTGAAATTTGCACTATGGCTAGATAGAATTACTCCTAAGTAGATTATAGGTAATTCCCCTTATGTTTGGTGTATGGGAAGGAAGCTAGGCTACCCATCTCAATAGAACTCCCAACACTAGATCTTGCTAATTGGGTGGTTTTATTTGACGAGGATGATCCACTAAAGCTGAGGTATGCTCAATTGTTGGAGTTTGAGGAGAAAAGGAGGCAAGCTCTTAAAAAAATGGAGCATCAGTAGATTCAAACTAAGAAAGTGTTTGACAAAAGAAAAACTCCAAGGAGTTATAAGGAAGGAGATCTGGTTCTAAGGTGGGATGTTCTCAAAAGTAGGCCAGGTCATCATACTAAGTTTGATCACATGTGGTCTAGCCCTTTACTGATTTCAGAATGCGAGGAGCATAATGCCTTTCAGCTAGCCATAGTTGATGGATATGTTCTACCAATTATAGTCAATGGAATTCACCTCAAGTGTTGCTTTGAGGTTTGATCTACCTTAAGTTTTTCTAGTCTAGGTTTCTAGCTTTCAATAAAGTGTTCTGCACTATAGTTTAGGTTTCAGTTAGTTTCTCTAACAAACTTCTTGATGCGCAATCATGCAACTTGTTATTGCCCCCATGCAAAAGAGGTTCACCATGTGCAACAGAACATAAAACTTCCCTACTGTACATAATGGACATCCTCCCCAAGAGGTTATACCAAATCATACCAACATACATCAAGGAGTCTGTTTCTATTTTAGTTTCGAATAGGTATGAAATATTTAGTCATCACATACCCTTATGATGAAGCACACGAATATCTAATGATTAGATATTGCATATCAGTTGAAGGTCTATTTCAGAGTTTCATTTTCCTTCAAGTGCTGTCCAAGCACAGTTTTAGTGTTTTCCAATCTGTGGTCTCATACCAGAAAGGTAACCAACATTTGCTGTTATTCATGAGCACATGCATACATTAGGAAATGAGTTGTTTCTCACATCATAACATAGGAACATGATCATAAACAAGCAACAAAAGATGATTAACTTCCTATTTATATCAAGTTGTTGTTATGTTTTCAAACTGACTCAATTGCCCAATGGATAAGCCATTAGTTTTCAGTTGTCTAGTAGGCAGACAATCAGTAAAGGTTGCCATAAATGTTATCAAAATTTCACTACCCTAGCAATTTTGCTACAAAAGGTACATTTCCAATCAATTGAATTCTTTACTGATTTTCAAACAACAAGTTACAACGCATTGTGGAATTCTGAAAAAGAAAGCATTTCATTTGAATTGAACAATGATAAATTACATTTTTTGAGTTTATTCATTTGGAAATATGGATACATATTTTGAAAAACAAATTAAAAGCCTCACACAAGCCATGAGTGTAACTTGCTATCTTTCATATGCATTCAAAATATGAACATATAGAATATGAAAAGAAGTAGGGTTAGAGGTAACTAGTCATTGCCTTTTGCTTTGACTGGTTATGTGTCCATTGAAGTCGCTCCTTGTCCAATGCCTAGCTTCCCGAGCACTTGAATAAGCTTCTGAATCCTGCATAAGAGAGAAATAAAGTGGTATTAGATCCCGAAGGGTCTAAGCAATGATTGAATACCTATAACTAAATACTACTACACATATGTTATCTGTTGCTGCCCTGGATCTATCGAAAGAAAACAAATTGTATTCATGTGCAGGTTTGAATTTATTTGATTTTGATATGTGGATGCAAATGGGCTCCCACAAGGGTTTGAGCTCAGCATATCAGCAAATGAAGGTTTCAGTTACAGAAAGATGCATAAGGAAGAAAAAAATCAAATATACAGTATGATCAAAAGCTGCAAGGTATATCTCATATGAAGCATTAAAGGGACATCTATCTTATTTGAAACCTTTTGTTTCAGATTGCGAGATTGATGGCTGAATCAATTTCAAAACTGTACTTACCCTAGCAAATTTTCAATGAAGTTGATATATCAGATTGGTTCCATATGGAGTCATGTTTCATTATAGTAAAGAGACAAAGAATAGTAACATCTTCATGCAAAGGAAAAAAAATGAGGGAGACTGCATTCAAGGAATGCATCATAAAGATCAAGTGAGCAGCTAGTATCAAGGTCTTGGCATGAGGAAGTTTTCATTTTTCATAATGAATAAGAAGGACAATATTGCATACTAAAAGAGATAATTCAAGTTGCAGTACATTTTGGATTTATTTCAGAACAAGTTTTGAAGCTTACAAAATAAATAAAATGCATATTTGAAGGTACACAAGCTAAATTTTTGATCTTTCATGCTGTTCAAAATGTTGACATCTTTGTTTACAGAAAATATAGTACAAAACAACAGTGGAAATCCAAACAACAGATAGTCATGATTTCAACACGAGGGAGAAATAATTTTTTGTTAGCAAAATTACATTTTCTTCTACATCAGAACAATATTGCAGTGTTTTCCTCTTATTCATGCTTCAAATTTTCAGAAAGGAAAATTTTTCTTTAAAGACAGAATCACTTCTTCATCCAAAGTTCAAACCAATGCAAGATAAAGCACAAAGAATAACAAGTATTTCTGGTTATTCATGCCCAGATGCAATATTTCCAACATTTTCCAGCAGATGGCTATAGTCATGCCAATTTTTTTCTTTCAAGCAAAAGCCAAGGATGCATATTTTTTCAAAAAATAAAGTATGTCTTCTTCCAGAAAAGCCAACGTAACATAGTGCAAGATGAACAATGATTTTTAGAAGTACAGAAAGCAGCATGAAGCAGGAGAAATTCTCAAAACGTAGTTACAAAACAACAGTATATGGGTTTAACAATAGATGACCATGATGCAGCTTTTCGAAGAAAACATAAGTATAAACAACAAGCATTTCTTGGCGTTTTAACAAATGTTTTCTTCATACCCAGATGTGGTTTTTTAAAGAAATGTGAATTAAAGCCATATTTCTTCTAAATAGAGCCACATTTTTGTTGAGAAAGATGTAGATTTTCAGAAATGTCTATCAACTAAAGGCCATGAGTTCAACAGCATAAGGCCACATTTTTTTTTAAAGAAAAATGTTAAAGAAGATCAGAGCAGCAACATGTATTTTTTTTTTGTAATAAAACCAGTATTCAAGCGAGATACAACAAACAAATCCTTCAGTGGCAGCCAGACGTTGGAAGAAAGAGATTATTTTAAAGAAAAAATGTAGATTCAACATGGTGTGATAACATTCTTACCTGCATTTTTTTTCAATCTCCTCTTGCAGTCAAAATGCAAATTTTTCTCCCTAACAACCACGTAGAGAAAGAAGAACCATCTTAGGTGGAAGATGACGAGCAAAGAGGCAGTTTTCCTTCCATGGCGGCCATGATAAATGATTTCTTCTTCATCTTAGGGTTTCGAAAACCCTATTCACAAGCAACTGCCATTTTTCCTCCAAAATCATCGAATGCAAATGAGGAACAAAAGATGTTTTCTCTTACTTTGAGGTTTTCAAAGTTCCACCATTTTGCATTGTATTTTGAAATCCGTGGCCTTTGGAGTTTGCATCAGATTTTATTCCCAAACTCATAAAATAAAATCCAAACTCTTTCTCCTTATGTTATAAATGTTTTAAATAACATAATAGCATATTACAAAATCAAGTAATATATTATTAAGTTATTTAAAATATTTGTTTTAAAAAGATTTTTTTTAATAATTTTTTGCAAATAATGTAATTAAGTAATAATTAATTGAAGTTTTATGAATCAATTAATTATTATTTAATGCTTGCAAATTCAGAGATAAAACTTAAAGTCCATTTTCGGATTTGTAGATATAAGGGGTTAAAAAGTCAAGTGGTGATGCATGGAATGAGGGAGAGGTGTCATGTTAACTTGCTATTAGTACTTGTTATGGATCTGGACTCCTTTATGAGTCATTTTGAGTCTTTTTAGGGACTGTTATGGCCAAACTGAAGTGGTCACTCATGATGTATGGACAGATAAGTCTTTTAGACCATTTGGACTTCTTAGGTGGAGGCTTGGAGGCCACTTTTTTAGGGATTTCTCTCACATCTGACCCCTGCATTTTGAAATACAATTTCCAATTTTTGGGGGTTGTAGGTGAGAGTTTTCCTTTATATCCTTTCTCCTTGTTCATTGTGGAGTGAGTGGATTTTTGGGAGGAGCATACTGATGCACTTGTGACATTCTGTCCTTGGCATTTTTTCTCTTCATTTTCTGATCCATTCATGTGTTGAGCATTGTTTTGTTTCCTTTGAGCAGAATATATATACAGTGGACCTATTTTGGAGAGCTATTTATTTTGCAGATTCATTGATTGATGTTATTTGCTGTGTTATTTTCAAAAATCAAATTCTGTCCCATTTCTTTTGCATTTCTAAGTAATAGTTGTGTTATTCATAGGTTGTGAGTTATACACCTATATATAGATTTGTAATGTGGCCAAACCCCTTTCATTTTTATCATTTAAGAGTTTTCTCATGAAACACTTATATGAATGGCAGTTAATTCAATAATTTGTGTCTGAATTGTATTAGTTTCAATTGTTCATTGTGCAAGGATAGAGCATTGTTCTTCGTCTTAATCTCGTGAATCACCTCTCTTTTTACAATTTTCATCTAGGTTGTTTACTTTAAGTCCTTATCCTTTTTCCATCAAGTTTCTAGTTTGCTTAGAATAGGTGAATACCAAGTTATATTTTGATAGGAGCTGACCTAGAACCCGGAGGTTCAGTCACACCTAAAGTTTACCTACAAACTTGTGATTGTTCCAATGTTACTCCAAAATTGCTCAAGTTTCTGGACTTAGCATCTGGGTGCAAAATTTTGGAGCTAACATTTACCAATGATAAGTTTACAAGGATTTCTAATAACAACGTGCACCTTATTATGTGACGTTTGGTGCTGGACTTGTCTGCAAATAATGGCGTCATGCTTGATGGAACAAACACTCCTTGAATACCCGTGTTGTTACATTCTACCACAAAGATGCTCTGGTCTCAACCGCTACGCAGAACAAATGCTATGCTAACAATGCATTCTAAATTCTGGCCACTAAACGCAACCTTTGGTGTTGGAAAATGAATGTCCACTTCCCGCAAAGTCTCGAAGCCAACTCGTGGAAGGGAGTTTCTTGATGCTGTGTCCACCTTGCCGTGTTTTGCACCACTGCTTTTTATTCCAACAGACCCTCATAAGTCTTAATGACTTCTGTTACAGCGTAAGGGAAGCTGTAATGGTCCTGCGCTGATACCTTTAGCCGCATAGTTACGACTGCGTTTGCACTGTGTGGAGGCTAACGTGTGTATCTGGGTGCAAAATTTTGGAGCTAACAGTTACCAATGATAAATTTACAAGGAGTTCTAATAACAACATGCACCGTATTATGTGACGTTTGGTGTTGGAATTTTCTACAGCTAATGGCATCGTGCTTGATGGAACAAACACTCCTTGAATACCCGTGTTGTTACGTTCTGCCAAAAAGATGCTCTGGTCTCAGCCGCTACGCACAACAAATGCTATGCTAACAATGCATTCTGAATTATGACCACTAAATGCAGCCACTGGTGTTGGACAATGAATGTCCACTTCCCGCAAAGTCTCCAAGCCAACTCGTGAAAGGGAGTTTCTTGATGTCGTGTCCACCCTGCCGTGTTTTGCAACACTGCTTTTTATTCCAACAGACCCCCGTAAGTCTTAATGACTTCTGTTACAGCGTAAGGGAAGATGTAATGGTCCTTAGTTGATACCTTTAGCCGCATAGTTAAGACTGCATTTGCAGTGTGTGGAGGATAATGCGTGTTATGCTAGTGTGACTCCACAGCGTGAGCCAATAACTTGAAGCACGGGATCGACAACCAAATGCCGAAGTTATGTCTTTCTACCTTCTGCCGTGATCACCAGCTGCCAACCCTCTTAAACTCATGTGGCCCAAAATGTGATAACACCTTCTGTCATCTAGCGTGAGATATAACTAATATGCAAATAACTCACATCACTACTTCCTATGCTTACTATGGGATACTTGAACATTGTATTTTTCTGATAAATATAAATCTGGAGCTATTATTTATTTGTTTAGACTTGTTTAATCACTGGAATTGAAATGTTACTTTCATACTCACACATTTAGAGTCCAATGTGAAATCTGGATGATCTCACTAATGAGAGAATGCTGGGGCTACGTCCAACTTCCCATTTTCCTCAAGGGGCTACGTCCTCAAGAAATAGGTGAGTCACAAATGCAACCAGATTATGAATTATTGTTTATAATAATTCTCATGGTGCTTTTCCCAAGAAAGGTATGTTCTTTTATAACCTCGAAGTGAGGGAAAACTCCCCATCTTAAGCAATGTGGGATAAAGGTGCCCACTTAAGTTACTTTAAGTTACTTAAGTCGCTTTTATAAAATAAAGTAACTTAAAGTCATAAAGTGACTTTACTTTATAAAATGAACCCAAATAATAAAATCTTGCCAACTGAAGCCTGTGATTGGCAGACATCCTTTGAAAGAAGCCTTTAGCCTATCCGGATGGGGGAGATAGACTAACCAGGTGCATAACTGACTTATTGTGGGATTGGGGACATTACATGAGACGCAAACCATGCAACTTGTAAAACATATTTAAATTCACCAACAACTGAACAATGAATTTACTTAAGCAACTTTTATGCAATAATCTCTGAATCTCTCCCTTAAAAATGAGAGAAGTGGGGTTTATATAGCAGTTCAAAAATAAATGAAGTGCCCAAATCAATTTAACATTGGCAGCCAAGATTAAGACAACTATACCCTAACTAGGGTTTGCAATGCTTATGTAATGAGAACCAATAAAAAATAAACAACTCATCAATTGCTTTCTTCTAGAAAAAGTGTCCCTTATCCTTTTCTTGGCAGCATATTCGGTAAACTTGGACACCACAGGCATGAAATTATCTGATTGGTGGAGACAAGTGGGTGCCATCTCAACATGCTTATCTCTTTGGCCTTTAACAATTCTTTTTCAATTTTGGGAATTTGAGATTTTGGAAAAATATTCCCAAATTGTATAATCTTTAAACCTTCTTGAACTTTTAGTTTTCTCCTTTTTGAATGTTCTTCGATCGAAGCTTTTGGATTTCCTGGTGTGAAATTTGAAATATGGAAGATGTCATTGAAATCTTGCCTTGTCCATCCATCCTTCTTGTTCTTAAATTCTTCATAGGTGATGAAGTCCAGTCTTTGGAAATGTACGTTTAGGTCTAATTTTCAAGAAATTTCCCATACTTAGGCAATTTGACGTCATAATAAGATGGAAGGAATTTGCTTGTGCTTGTGTATTTTCTCTGAACTTTCCTTGGCAGATTTCACTTGGAAACATAATTTTTTATATTTATTGAGCAAAATTCATGTGATATAATAGAATTTTGCCTGGCTTGGAGCAAACTTGACAGCTTGATGAGGAATCTTTCGACAGTTAGCCAATTTTTCATTTGAAATCTGGAACTTGCATTGAAAAACCTCCTTCATATCTGCACAAAACCTGTCAATGAGGTTGAGATTTCTCAAGAAAATTAGGAAGAATTTGGAACTTTGAATAGAAATCTGCTTTACTTACAAGAATTTTTAGTTAGAAATCTGGAATTCAGATGGAAAACCCCTTCAAATCTGCATAGAACTCTCTTAAATATGTTCATCAATTTAGAAAAAATTGAAAATCATCAAACAGCTTGAGAGAAATTGACGTTGTGAATGAAAATCATTCATCAAACTAATGAAAAATCCTTTCTTGTCCTATCAACATGCTAGTTTCTGCTAAAAAACTCTCAAGAAATTCTCTAAAAATCAGATAATTGCCTAAAAAACATGAAAGAAAACTAATTTTGATTGAAGAACATGAAAAAAAACTGATTGAAACTCTCTATGGAAGCCATTAAAATCACCTTGAACTCTTACTCTTGCAATTGCAATTGGATAAAGTTTCCAAGACTTGAGCTACAAATTTTTATTCTCCAACTTATGAATGAGAAGAATGGCAGACTTGTTTATATAGGCAATTACATGCTCTTCAAGAAGAAGTTGATCCCTAGATTGTAGGTTTTTTTTTTCTTTTCTAAATTTAGGAAACTTGAACTCCAAGAAAGAGGTTGAATTTCTTTGGATAATACTTTCTTTTCTTTTGATCTTGTTATTTTTTTTCTCTTTATGACATCCTTTCCTTGAAATAGAAACTGATTTCTTCTAGAAGCCTTATCCTTATGGATTGACTTGCTCCTTTTTAAAAGTTTCTGCTTTCTTCTAGAACTTTCATGTGTGAACTAACTTTCTCCTTTTTAAAAGTTTCTGCTTTCTTCTAGAACTTTCATGTGTGAACTAACTTTGAGGAATTTCTCTCTTTGGGTGAATTTTTTATATAAAATATAACATTTAAGTATAAGTCATTTATACTTTAAGTTATATTTTATATAAATACTGTCAGGATATTTGAGAGTGGTTTCAAATTTCTAGGATTTATAACAGAGATTTTGGATATTGGAATATCCTAAAATTTTTTAGACTTAGCTAAATTTCAGTAATCAACACGCTTCCACTAGCATTTTTTTCGATAGCCTTTCTTGAATTTTCCATGATAAATTTTATATTGGGACACAATTGTTTTTGAGAATTTCCACAATTTTGAATACTTTTCCTCATTTTGAAATCCAGAACATTTCATCACTTTTCATGCTTATTTTCACGAAATCCCAGACGAATTTGAAGTTGAAAACATGAAGTTTACACTTGGGCAATTTCACAATCTTTGACCTTTCTAAAAATAGAAATTTCAAAAAAAGAAAAAAAACAATTTTCTAAATTTATAAAAAAACAAACAAAAAAGCAGGTTCCCAGATTAGCCCCAAAATGCCAAAAAAAGAAACTTTCAAAAAAGAAAAAGAAGAAAAAGAAACTTTTCCTAAAAAGTAGCTTTTAGATTTGACCTCAAGCAATGTTGATCTTCACTGCTTGGCCCTTCTGAATACCTTTGTTGCATCATAATACTCATTTGTTCATGCTTTATCTCTTTCACTTTTGATGATACCCCTAAACTTAGAATGAACTCCTAAACCTCACACTAGCAAGAGATCGAAGATTGAAACAAAAAAAATCAAACAAAATGCTAAGAAGTGAAAAACTAGGGGTCCCCATTTGCAGTGGGGCGATGTGTGATAATGTCACAACATGTTGTTGATGATGTTATTTATTATAAGAACAAAATTTATGTTCTGCCAAGGATTAAGTTGAAGGTTATGATTATGAGGGTGATGCTTAATACCCCTCTAGCTAGGTATCTAGGTTTATTCAAAACATATCGTCAAGTACGTGAGAAATTCTTGTGGAATGGTCTAAAAGATGATGTGTTGTTGCATGTTAGTGAATGTTTGGTTTGCCAACAGAACAAGTCAGAGCATACCTTTCCTGCAGACTTACTTCAACCATTGCCCATTCCCAATCAAAAGCGGGAAGGGATATCCATGGACTTCATTACAAGACCTACACGGGTTTAGGAGAGAGATTGCATATTTGTAGTTGTGGACAGGTTTAACAAAGTGCACATTTTTTTACCATTCCTATAGATTATTTAGCACCTCAAGTTGCAGATTTATTTTTAAGAGAAGTGTTCAGGTTGCACGAACTTCCTAAAATCACAGTGATTAGGACAACTGATTTCTCACTTTCTTTTGGTAGGAGTTGTTCTGATTAGCAGGTACAAAATTAACACCAAGCTCTAGCTATCATCCTCAAATCGATGGTCTGTTGTCCTCAATTTTGTATTCGCAAAATTGGGTCAACCCTACGAATATTTTTGTAGGTTTAATTCTTCAAGACAAGTCTGTCTTTGGTTTTTCTTGGTCTTGTGTTGGGTTTTTGGTCTTGTTTTTTCCTTAGGTTTATAGCCTTTGAAATTTTTCTCGTTTTGAGCTATCTTAGGCATCAATCAGAGTTGTCTAGCTCAAGCTATTAAGGTTTCAAGCATCCTACAGGTGGGGCTTTTCTGGCTGATTGCACATCTTGGTTAAAATCCTTCAAAAGTGGGTTTTTTTGTAGGTAATTGCATGAAGTAAAAATATGATTTATATGTAAAGTAGGTTAAGAACCCCATTTTAAAATTTCAGATCATTCTGAGAAGTTTTACTAATAGTTTTTAATGGTTTAATATGTAATGGACTTTTTAAGTCTTTCTGCATATTATATTATTATTTCTATAAGTTACATATAAAGATAATCTTTTAAATGCAATTAGGTGGGGTTTTTATTTACCATTGCATATCATCACAATGCAGATCATTTTTAAAACTCCACTATCAATATTTTAAATCCCAAATGCATAAATAAAGGTGGGGTTTTTCTGCTTGACTGGATATCCTTGTTTTTTAATTGATGTTCTAAAAAGGTGGGCTTTTTGTTGGTAATTACATGCAATAAAAAGTGTCATTTACATGTAAAATGGATTTAAAACTCCATTTCAAAATTTCACATCATTTTGATGAGTTTTACATATACTTTTGAATGAAGGTGGACTTTTTAGTTCTATTTACATATTTTCATTAAAACTATAAGTTACATGTAAAGTTGTATGCATTAGTGGGGTTTTTGATTAAAATTGCATAAAAATATGCTTTACATAGAAGCATGTAAGTTGTTTTTAAAATCCCACCTCAAATATATACAATCCATAAAAAGCATGGTGACATTTTTGAGTCTATTACATGTTTTAAAAATAAGTCATGTATATGTTTTACCTTTCAAAAAGTCCTTTATAAGCCTTAAGTGGCAATTTTAAAAGGCTTTGCACATTGTTTATACATGCATTTGGCCAAGAAAAAGCCGTCTACAACCATAGTGGTGATTGTAGAGTGTTTTGCATGTCTTTACATCCCCAAAATGCATGCAAATGAAGCTAAAAAACTTATTTTTGGAGCTGGAAGTGCAAAAATGTCATTAAAATGACTGTATTTTTCATTTTAAAGCCCATTTTGGGGCCGGAAGTTCAAAAACGGCTCATCTATCGTATGTTTTGGATTTTTAAAACCTTTTTTGGCATTTGTTGAACAAAAACAACAAATTTGCTTCCATCCATAGCTGCATTTTGGAGTTGAAAGCCCCTCTAGGGCATCTATGGTGCGAAAATCATCATTCTCAGCAAGTTTTTACTCCATAGCAAGTTGCGGTTCTCTTCTAGAAGCTCCTCCATAGCATCCAACATCACTTTCAGCTTATGTTTGGCACTCAACAAATTGTGTTTACACATTTGCAAATCCTCCAACTTTTACATATTTGAATCTTTCAAAGTTTTTGCTATTTTTGTGCATATTATCTCTCCATGTTGCACATTTGTCATCCAATCCATCTAAACTCCATTTGGCATTGTTTCTATTAGGAATATAGGATGAATAGGTAAGTGAATAATCTGCTCTTGTTGATGAAGTGAGGAATGCAATGGCCTTCGTTATTGATTGATTCCTCATTCCAATCAAGCATATATATTATACAAAGGGTTAGCAACTTGGAGGATCATGACTCTTCATGATGTCCATTAATTACTAACTAATATGATTAGTTTACTTAACATCTCTTAACTGATCATCTCTAGACAAGATCGATCTGCATAGGAGGAGTTTCTAGAACAATAAACATAATTAACTATTAAGAGTGATCTGTATTAACATTACAGTCTAGATTATAAGCTGACTGTAATGCTAATGCTGATCATTACATAACTGATATAATTATATTTAATTGTAATTCTATCAGACATTAAATCTGATTGAAACTATATTTCAACACTCCCTCTTAGTAAAAGAAGATTTAAGTTAACCTCTCAGTCATGACTATTTAAAATCAACAACTCAATGTTGTCTATCCATGAACATAATATTTGATACAGTCTGGAACACATCATGACAATTTGAAATCAACAACTTAATGTTGTCTAGCCATGAGCATACTCTGGAACACATCATGACAATTTGAAACCAACAACTTAATGTTGTCTAGCCATGATGTGGTTATTACACAACAAGTAATATCATAGTGTTCAAGATATCCGGCCCAATTCGGATCATTAAATTTGATAAAGTCATTCTTGACACTTGGTTAACTACTAACAAGATCGTCAGCTTGAAATAGTACCCTAAAGATCGTCACCTTCTCAAAACATCAAGTTAAATATTGCAATATTTTATTTATTTATTCATGAATAAATTACACATAATAATAGAACTTAGTTCTAATTTTCTCATTTATATTTAATCATACCAAGTTTGTTCTTGAAGTATTCTATCTTCACTCTTGCAAGTAGCTTGGTAAATATGTCAGCATTATGTTCTTCAATGCTAATATACATCAACTTAATGATGTTCTGATCTACCATATCTCTTATATAATGATATGGAATCTCAATGTGTTTAGATCGGTTATGGAAGACATGATTCATTGATAATTTGATACAACTTTGATTATCACAATGGATAATAGTGGATTTCAAGGGTTCTCCATATAAGCCAAACAATAATTTCCTTAACCATACTGCTTCCCGTGCTCCTATGGCGGCTGCCATGTATTCTACTTTAGTTGAGCTTTGAGCAACTGCTAATTATTTCCTGCTGAACCAAGAAACCATGACTGACCCAAGACTGAAACAACATCCAGTAGTACTTTTACGATCAGTAGGACTTTCGGCCCAATCAGAGTGTGTATATCCATGTAGTTGAATCTCAACATTTTTCATATTTTAGTCCAAGTCCAATAGTTCCTCGTAAATATCTTAAGATATGTTTTGCAGACATTAAATGTATCCTTTTAGGTTCACATATAAAGTGACTTAATACATTAGTTGCATAACAAATATCAGAATGAGTGTTAACAAGATACATGAGAGAGCCAACTATCTATCTATATACTGTAGGATCTGCAGGTTTTGAACCTTCTGCTTCCATTTTAAGTTTGTTTAAGTTTGTTTCCATAGGAGTTGCTAAAGGTTTACAATCCATCATTCCAAATCTAGTTAAGATATTAGTGGTGTACTTTTCTTGATTTAGAAAGATGTAGTTTTCCTTTTGACTTACTTCCAACCCTAGAAAATAGTGTAGAAGACCCAAGTCCTTCATATCAAATTCAGCAGTAAGGTCTTGTTTGCATTTAGCAATCAGATGATCTTCACTTGTTATCAAAAGATCATCAACATAAAGAACCAATATGATCATATCACCTTTAGAAATTTTGAAATAAATGTTAGGATCTGCCTCATTCTTGGAGTATTCTAGTTTAGTTAAATAGCTGTCTATTCTTGCATACCAAGCTCTAGGGGCTTGTTTTAGTCCATAGAGAACCCTTTTAAGTTTGCAGACATAATGTGATCTATCATGTGTAGTGAACCCCTCTAGTTGTTCTATATATACTTCTTCTATTGAACCATTCAGGAAGGTTGTCTTGACATCCATTTGATGTATTTTCCATCCTTTAGAAGCTGTAATTGCAATGATGGTTCTTACTGAAGTATATCTGGCTACTGGTGCAAATGTTTCTTTGTAGTCAATTCCAGCTTTCTAGGAGAATCCCCTTGCAACAAACTGAGCTTTATGTTTTTCAATGCTGCCATCAGGCGCATATTTGATTTTGAACAACCATTTAGAAGAAACAACTTATTTGCCTTTAGGTCTAGGTACTACATCCCAAACATCATTTTTTAGTATGGATTGATACTCTTCAATCATGACATCTTTCCAGGCTTGACTTGCTAAGGCTTCCTTAGCATCAGTTGGTTCTTGATTTGTAAGCTCTGTTAACAATGCTGCATAACACTTTTGTGTTCTAGTTCTTTTATTTTCTTTGAACAGTTCATTTGGTTCCACATTGTTTTCTTCAAACATTTTCGTTGCCCATAGTGGTCTTTTCTTGTTATAGACATCTTCATCATTTAGATTTGGAGGTTCAAGTTCTTCTAAGATATTCTCCCTCTCAATTTCAGTAGAGGGTTCTTCTTCTGATTCTAAGTTTTGATT
>MU226059.1:2302663-2315587 GCA_018584345.1 Thuja plicata | reverse complement strand
TGTAGTATTTATCTCAAATGTATTTTGAATGGTTTTATAAACCTCATAAGCAGATGTTAACCTTGATATGCTTGGTAATATTGAGTCTTTAACTGAGTCAATGATTAGCTTCTTGGCTTTATTGTTTCGTCTTTTCCAGATTTCTTTTTCTATCTCATCTTCAGGTATTTTAGGTTCTTCCTCTATGTAGGATTCTAGTTCTAGTTCTTGCATCAGAGTATTGATTTGAATCTTCCAAGATACGAAGTTTGAGACTCCTTCAAGTCTATCCTCTATCCTGAGTGTGTGAGCCATAGTTTAATAAACCCAAATATTAAACTTCCTGATGATTTTATATATCCTTTTCGTCGATTATGAGAACTATGATTATATGAATCTCAGCCGTCGATTTAGGTGACTGCAATTTTAATGTGTCTCTGTCGTCAACTTATAAACTATTATTTAATAGTTCTTTGCCATCTATAAACTGCGATTTATGTTTCTGCCATCGATTTTATAGATTGCAATTTATTTTTCTACTGTCAATTTTATAGACTGCAATTTATTTTCCTTGATCTCATTGTAGTGAGGTTAGATGCTAGGATCCCAATTTTACTTAGTACAGATCGCCAATGTCTAAGAATGCAGATCGTCAATTTCCTTGGACAAGTTGCAGATCGCTGATATCCTAGTGCAAGATTTCAGATTGCCGATACTCTTGTGCAACCTGTAGATCGCCAATATCTTGGCTTGCTTGATATTTTATTCACTTTTCCTTAACTTGGCTCTGATACCATGTTAGGAATATAGGATGAATAGGTAAGTGAATAATCTGCTCTTTTTGATGAACTGAGGAATGCAATGGCCTTCATTATTGATTGATTCCTCATTCCAGTCAAGCATATATATTATACAAAGGGCTAGCAACTTGGAGGATCATGACTCTTCATGATGTCCATTAATTACTAACTAATATGATTAGTTTACTTAACATCTCTTAACTGATCATCTCTAGACAAGATCGATCTGCATAGGAGGAGTTTCGAGAACAATAAACATAATTAACTATTAAGAGTGATCTGTATTAACATTACAGTCTTATAATCTGACTGTAATGCTAATGCAGAGCATTACATAACAAATATAATTATATTTAATTGTAATTCTATTAGACATTAAATCTGATTGAAACTATATTTCAACAATTTCATGGAGATTGGGTCAAGTTTTATTGTCTATTTAACTCCATTTTGTTCAATCTTTGTCTAAATCCAAAAATCCTTTGGATTTTTTTCAGAATTGCTCTAAGTTTGGAAGGCTTGCTTTTCTTTGCATTTCTCAAAGGAATGTAAGAAGTTCTTGCATTTTCTTTATTTTTTATTCTTGTATATATAAATCTTCCATTTCAATTTCAGATTTACATGTTATTCTTGTCTTTCCATTTCCATCTTCTTCTTCCATTTTCTTCTAAGTTGCACATGAGGGTGTCATTTATCCTCATATGTAATCGGGATTAAAAACCCCGTTCTTATGGTGATTTTTCCCAAAAGTACTTAAAAAGATGTAAGGTACAAGGTGCTGTCCTATGTGCAATGTCAATAAAAACCCACTTTTTTATTCATACTCCCATTTGAAAAAGAAAGACATGAAGTTCCCAATATGTAGTCATGCACGAAAAGCCCACTTTTTCATCCAATATGTAGTCTTGTGCAAAAGTTCTACCATGCTCCAAGTTGAAGATACTTTCTTCATCATTTTTGTCTTGCTTTGCAAAATGTGTAAATGCTTCCAAAAAGCCCACCGTGCATATGGTATGTTTATTCATGAGCAAAACACACCTTCCCATTCTCCTCGCATATTGAAAATTTGCTCATGCATGAATGCGTCCATGTATTCATTTTATCAAATTATGAACTTGTTGTCAGCATACGTCTAATAGTTCTTCCCTATATGCATTATGGATTGAAAAACCCACTTCTTTCATAATGTTTATACGTACATATTAAAGAAGTCCAGCTTTCTAATATGTAGAACAACCAAAAAAGGCCACCTTTTTGTGTCCTCTTATGAGATGTATGTTCTTCCCCTCAAATAAATGAATATTATTATGCAAGAAGTAGAGTACTTGCCATATAGTTGCAAAGAAAAAGGAGATCTTACTCAAACATGTGATTAAGTTCCAAAGTCTTGATTACAAATCCCGAGGTTGCAGAAGCATATGAAGCAGGAACAACTATATAATGGAGCCGTACAAAGAAAGGGGCGAGCGATGAAATGATTGTGGGCATAGAATGCTTTCAAGACTGAAATGATAATACAAAGATGCTTCTCAAAAATCACTACTATGATGCAAAGAAATCAAATATGTAGTTTCATATTCCGGTTCGAGATGTTTTTACCAAACCAAAACACATCAATCATCGGGCATCCTGTAGCAGCTTAAGACCGACAGAGGATGATGCAAATAGATGTCATCTCTTGTCAGATACTTAGATGCTTTCATTATGCATTTTGTAAAAGTGTAGAATCTTTGACAGATTACACAAAAATATGTAAAAACATTATCATGTAATCATGCTGGAGGTACATTAGGTCCTGCAACATTGAATAAGTCAAAGTTAGCTAGTTGTTGATAAGCTTTGAATTGTTCAAAGTTAGTTAGTAGGAGATAAGGATAGAATAAGTCAAAGTGGTTGAGGGTTTCCGCTTTCTTCTCCACTTTTCTCTCTCCTCTTTTCCTATATAAGGAGGGGGGTTTATTGTAAATAGGGATCTTTTGGTGTGTGCATGAAAACTATAGGCCATTCTCTTGTATTCTGAAAACTTTGAGCTTCATTGTGCAAAGTTGAGCATTTGAATAAAGGAACAAGAATTCACAAACTTTGTGTTGTTGGTTTTGAAAATTAAAGAGTGTGTTCTTATGTCGCATTGGTTAATCCTTTCTCAAATTAATAAGTTATCTTGCATATATCATTTGAACATTTTAATTTGAGTTGTCTGAAGACTTTGAGCTTCAGGGGATAAGGGTTACTATAGAAGGTAGTAGCTGCAATATTACAAGGACTGAAGACTTTTGGCTTCAGTATTGGGAGTTAGATATATAGAGTACTTATTTGAAGTGAGGACAAGAGACTTTGAGCTCTTGTAGTATCTCATCTTTAGATAAATTCACTGTTGTATCAGTCGATTGTTCTTAAGTCAATCTCTGAGCCACCGATATTACTGTTGTGATGGGAACTGTATGTTTTATAGTTCAGTTCTACTTGAAGCCACCTACGGTAAGAAGGGAGCCTCCCCTATTGCTGAAAGGATAGAGTAATCTCACACACTGCTGCCTAAAATACACATTTTGCAAGTTGTAGTCTTAGTGACTTGCAAAATATTTAGCCAACATGGTCAGACAGAGATAGTAAATAAATGGGTTGAGGGTTATCTTCACAATTACGCTTTAGGATATCAACGTGCTTGGATCAGATGGATTCATTTAGGTGATTATTTCTACAATACCACCTACAACATGTCTATTGGCATGTCTCCCTTTAGAGTCTTATACAAGTATGATGCTTTATCATTTGTGGATTTGGCCTTCTATGACAGCAAGGTCCCTCGAGCTAAAGATATGATGTAGAATTGTCAGGTTAGTCTCAAGGCACTTAAGATAACCTTCAACATGCTTAGAATCAACAAAAGATCTATGTAGATAGGCATAGAGTTGAGAGATCAATGAGGTTGGGGACTTAGTTTTCTTGCGCCTACAACCATACATGCAATCCACACTGAAGAAAAGTGGTGCAAACAAATTAAAACCACATTTCTATGTCCCATACATGATATTGAAGAGAATTGGAGAGGTTGCATATGAACTAGAGTTTCCTAAGGGAAGCAAAGTCCATAATGTTTTCCATGTTTCATGTCTTAAGAAGGCATAAGGCTAGCACATTTCTTCATCACCTCAGTTGCCACCTCTTGATGAGGAAGGGAATTTGGTTTTGGTCCCTAACAGTATTGTAGATATGAGGGAGAGAAGATTGAGAAACAAGGTGATCCATGAATATCTCATTGCTTGGTTAATTTGAATATCTCATCGGTTGGAAGATTACCAGAAGAGAATGCAACTTGGGAATGAGAACAGATTGTGCAGCATCGCAATTTGCAATTGCTGGAGGACCAAGAATCTCAGGAAGGGAGGACTACAATGTCTCTTCTCACCTAGCATGTTAGTGAATATATAATAATAATGGTAATCCATTACTTTTTTCTCCCAATAGGCTAAAGCATTAAATTAATAAAGGGGGATAAGGTGTAATTAAATTTATGGGCAAAAAGATATAGTTGTTGATATGAATTTAATTGTTCATTTGCAAATCATTAAGTGGAGCTACTTAAGTAATGACTTACGTATTCCTAGTCGAATTTCATATGGTGATCATTGAAATCAATAAGATGCAAAAAATTGCTATCAAATGCCTAAGTCAACTTATATGAAATTCACTAGCTTTTTGATTGAGAAGGTTATATAATAGAATCAAAAGCTCAAGGGAATTCATTCTAATTAGTTTTGTCTTTCTTCTCTCTGCAAGAATCGAACCCCATCATT
Source organism: Thuja plicata (assembly GCA_018584345.1). Taxonomy (NCBI): domain Eukaryota; kingdom Viridiplantae; phylum Streptophyta; class Pinopsida; order Cupressales; family Cupressaceae; genus Thuja; species Thuja plicata. The sequence continues at coordinate 2,311,011 of MU226059.1, read as the reverse complement.
TTAGGACAACAACCTTTAAATTACTGTGCTTGGATGCAAACCCAAGAAGATTCAAAGCTTCTCAACTCAACTGCATATTTCATTAGCAGCTGCGACTTAGTTCTGAGACAAAATTGGTTTTTTTGTTTGAAGAATAGAAGCTCGGAAAGCTCAGGGATGGTATGACGTCTACTTACTATTGATTTGTATTGGAATTGTAGCTTTTTGATTAATATTGTATCAACAAAGGAACCAACATTACATGCAACCAATTTATCATTGCAAAATGATTCATGGAGAAACAATGGGTTAGATTTTAATGGAGGTGCAATCTGGAATGTAACATGCTTTTTGTTTATATTCTTTGTTAAACTCTAAATCGCTACAATTAGTAATAAATGGTGAATTTTATTAGAACATTTCTAGTCTTTTAGTGTGAGTGACTTCCATGCGAAGAAAGGAAATCTTAGTAATATTTGCATCAAACTTGAATTTCCCATAATTTGTGTGATTTAATTCATTTTTTGATAAATCCAAGAAGATTTTAATATTTCTCATAAGAACTGCCAATTAGAATATTTTAGGTAGCACCTAGAGTGGCGCGCTCAACAACAAGTTCATTGGCACACTTGAATCTTGTCATCGTTGCTAATTCCTTAAGAAAATTCACATGAGGTATATGAACAAAACTTTTGTAAATAGGAAGAGACTGAGTCACTAATTGGAGAAGAGTCACTCGAGTAGGTGGAAAGCCACCAATGAGTCTACTGGGAAACCTCTTGATGCAACTTATCAAGCAAGTCCTCCCAGAATGGCATATATTTCCTTCCAATAGAAAGAGGAATACCTAGATAAAGCAAGGGGTGAGACTCATTTTGAAACCTCAAGATGGTAGCAATCCTCCTCTAGAAAGGTTTTGGAGAGTTAAAAAAAGATATCAAAGATTTATGCTCATTGACTCTCTGACTGGAAGCAGCTAAGAAAATATCCAACATCCACCTAAAGGATTTGGCTTCATGAAGGAGAGTAGTCCCCATAAGAGTAGTATCACCCACAAGCTGGAGATGACAAAGCTTAGGTAATCCATGGTCCTAGCTCCAACCTTGAATCAAGTTTTGAGTTACTCAAGACTTAATAAATCTTCCCAAGCCCTCACCGTAATGATAAACAAATAGGGAGAGAGAGTATCCCCTGGGCGAAGACCCCTAGAGGCTCTAAAGAGCTCAAAAGGCTCCCTATTGAGAATGACAGTGTAGGATGAAGAAGTAACACAACTCATAGTCCATCTAATGCACTCTCAACTAAAACCAAAGGCTATGAGAATCTTCTACAGAAAGCGCCACTTAACTCTATCATAAGCTTTAGCCATATTGAGTTTGATGAACATAGATTTCTCCTTCAAAACTACCATAGAGTGAATAGCCTTAGAAGCAACTACCACCCCATCCAGTATTTGTCTTCTTGCCACAAAACCCTCTTGGTCATTCGAGATCAAAGTGGGGAGCTATGATTTGAGCCTCTCAGCAAATAGTTTAGTAATAATTTTGTAGACCACATTACACAAAGCAACGGGCCTAAAAAAATCCATCCAATTAGCACCTTCCTTTTTAGGAATAAGGACTAAGAAAGTAGAATGCATGGCCCTCAGGATTTGTTTGCTCCCATAAGATACACGGACCAGCTCTAGCAAGTCCAAATTAACAATGTCCCAAAATTCTTGAAAAAATTCTACTGGAAACCCATCTGGGCCTGAAGATTTACCCTTACACATCCAAAAAAAAACCTCTTCTAATTCCGGCATAGATATCAGACGCATAAGGGACTCATTCATCACATTGGTGACAAGAGCGGGGATACAGGCAATGATCAAATTTTCCTCATCCTCAACAGGAGGCGAGTCTTCATTAAAGAGGGAAAAATAGTATTGATCATTGTCATGAGAGAAAGCTTATAGAGATGTCAACTGAATTCCTTCAGAATTAACCAAAGAGGATATATGGCTCCTGTTACGCCGAGCTTGCATTGAATTATGGAAAAAAGCTATATTCCTATCTCCCTTCTGAAGCTAGTCAACTGGGGACTTCTGCTTCCAAAAAATGTCCTCCCTAAGTTCTCATTCCTCTAATTCTTTGACAATATAGGACTCAGGTCTTCCAAAATTCTCAGTGAAACCATGACCCAGAATTTGGTGAGTAACAATATCAAGGCATGTCTGAACATTCCATTTTATAGCATAAAGGTTACCAAAGCATAACCTATTCAATTTTTTAAGCTGCAACTTGAAAAATTGCAGTTTCTTAACAAAAGAAAACATAACAGTACCATAGGCAGGGTCCCCATCTTTCCACCACTGGGCCATCAAATCATGAAGGGAGGAGTCTCAAAGGCACATAAGCTAAAACATAAATGGAGAATATTTAGGAGCTATAATAGGAGTGGTTGAAAATTTGATGGGCCAATAATCAAAGCCCCTCCAATCAAGGATTTTTGAAGTAGCACTCAAGCTATCACCAACCCAATAGCGCGAAACAAGAAATCTGTCCAACCATTCAAATATAGCATCTGCGTCCCGCCTCTATAATTCCAAAAGAAGATTTCATTAGATAGTTTCACATCAATCAAATTCATGAGGTCTATGTTCTCGCGAAAGAGATTAGAGGAAGGACCCAACCTAGCCAAGCCTCCCCCTTTCTCCTCCAAACTTAACGCCGAATTGAAATCACCTGCTAAACCCAAGGAAGGAAAGGGGCACAAACTCTAACACACCTTATATGAGACCAAAGCAAACTTTTTCCATGAAGATCGATTGGGGCATACACATTAGTAACCAAAATAATCTCTCCGGATTCCAAACTTGAGGAAACCATAGAAAGAGTTGAGTGGCTAGAGATCCAGCAAAGGGAGCAATCTTCCTTGAATCTTGAAAAAGGGCCAAACCTCCAGAACAACCTAGAGAGCCAATGTACTAACATTGCCCAAAATGCCAAATAACTAGAGGCACACCAAAGCATGAGATCAATTGAAAGCTTAGTCTCCTGAATACAAAAGATACCCGAAGAATGAGTGTCAACCAAATCATGAATAGCCTTTTGTCAAGGGATACTATTCAAACCCTAACATTCAAGGAGAGAATAATTATTGAAGAGAGTGGGAGAAGTGACCAACAACAATCTAGATTCCACCAACAATTCCCAGCTAATTTAGTCTTTTTTCTAATCCTTTTTTGCCACAACCTTTCTAAGAGTTATCAAAAGAAACTTTCTTCAGGGGTCACTCCTGCAAACCCAAAGCCAGAGAAGATCCGCTCCCCTTGCCAAATGCTTGCACCTCCTTAGCCAAATTTTCCAAAACAATATCATCTTGTAACCCTCTAGAGTCACTTGGTTGCCCCAGCTCAAGACCAGAAGGGGTGACTCCTTTCTATTGTACAACAACTTGACTCATAACAATATTCCCTTGCCCTTGCACATCATCCATCACAACTGGTATCCCTTCCTCTAAGGCCAAAGTGTCCAACACCTCAAATTGGTTAAAGCTCTCATCACTCTATCTATCCCTATTGGACCTCTTCTGTCCCCTCCCTTTAGCCTGAGGCTTAACAAATATAAAACCATCCTTACTAGAATTACCATCTCTCATAGGGGCCTTACCTTTGTCCCCTTTATTTTTCTTTGGTACTGAGGAACGAGAGCCACCATCAGAGCAACCAACACCCTTATTAACTGTAAGACATTGATGTTGAAGATGTTCATACTCATGAAATATCCAACATCGAAAAGGGAGAGACTCATAATCTAACTGTTGAACCTATGTTGAAGAGCGTAAATAGATTTTTAGAGAGTTTGGCAACAGATTATTCAAATCAATATCAATACAAATACAAGAAAAAGTAATTACCTTTCTATCAAGGGTTCATTGAGCAATAACAATCATCTTTCCAAGCAGAGCAATAGTCCGTTGTAAAATATCTTCCCACCAAAACTCTAAAGCAAGCCATTGCATATCCCAAACTGGAACCCTCGAGGGAAAATCCTCTAGTAAATTGATCCCCACATACCAGGTTTTAACAAACAATGCCACATGATTGTAAAAAAAGGGTCCCACTCTCAAAAATGTGATTCTGGTCTGACATGCAAGATAAAACCACCATTAAATCGCTATTTGCAGCTAGCAAAATCTCCATATCGCCCTCAACTTTCCACGTATGACGAATCCAAACTTTTGATGCTGATAAAGAAATGCTAATCCCAAGAAATTTGCAGATTAGAGCATGTTTTCTCCAATAAGAAACATCCTCCATAATCAATTCAGGAGGAATGACGAGAAGTAGACAATCATGACTTCTCGGAAGACATTTGTTCACTTTATGGAGTTTGGAACTTGCCCCACATAAAAGGAATCAAACAACCTTTCATGTACACCTGAAGAACCCTTGGGCGACGCGTCACCAACAACCACCAAGCTAGTAGAAACCCTATGCTCCATATTCAACAAAAAACCACCCCACAGAAAATAGGGAAAAATAGTCATAGCCAATCTTCACAGCCAAAATCCCAGAGCCCGAACTACCTCGCAGTGCCAACAAGTTTTGCACAAAAACACCCAACAAAAACCCTGAATTGAATGCAATGCCAAACCCCAAATCCTTTGACAACTGGCACCAAACACCCGCATACGCAACTCTCACCACACATAAATCCCCTTGTTTTATTCATTTGATCTGGTAATAGTTTAAAAATTAAAATTTCTCGTACCTAAGCCCCAATAAAATCTTATTAAATTCCCAAAAGTGGAACCAATGTTAGCAGGATAACTGAGGGATAGAAACTGGATTTCTTTTCCAAAAAGATCTCTACTATTGTAGTCTATTAACCCAAAACTCAGTTCTATTGAGGCAATAAGGAAAGGAATCTGAGGGATATAGACCAAAGTGTTGTTTCCAGAAGATCTCTGCTATTGTACTCTATCAAGCCCAAACTCAGTTTGATTGAGGCAATATGGAGTTTTTTCTTGGATCCTACTTAATTCTTAAATTAGAATGAAAAATCCATATACAGTGTATTTGCATTCACATATCACTATTGTTTTTTATGTCTCACTAGTGAAGCATTCTTTGAGCTATATAATGTGAGATATAATTTTTTTATTGCTTTAACGAACAAGTTGGAAGTTGTTGGCTTGTGCACAATCAATATATATCATATGATAATTTGATGTATGTAAGTTTCTACCATTATTTATTCAACCAATAGTATTTTGTTTTATTAAATCACAATAATTAAGAGCTTTACGGATAAATTTGAAGTTGTGGACTTTCACAAAATCACTACAAAATATGGAAAACATTTTCTTTTCTTTATGACTGTTTGACCTATGCAAAAATCTACCACCAAGTAATTAGCCGATAAGGCTATTCCTTGTGAGGAAGCCTCTATCAAGAAAATGTGTAGTCGGACTCATCAAATCTTTCAGGTGCCAAAAATGCTGGAATCAAATAGAAAGGGTGTGCCAAGAAGTGTCCGCTGCTGATAAGGTTCTCCCTACAGGTAGGAAGACATGAGGATTACTTCGTTGATGAAAACTACACAGTGTTGCTAGCAACCGCACTGCCCCCTAACCGTGGTAGATTGCAGTGGCAGAGAGAGGAATGGAAGACGAGGGTAAGAGACAAGTACTGCAGACCAATATGATCAAGTATAAAAATGATTGCCATCGTCCTCAACTCACAGAATCACTCATTCCCGTTTCGAAGGTTGCATCTGCTCTTTGAAAGCCCTTGAACAAGTGCTTTTCAAACCTAATGTTTGCATGTGCCCTTGAATGTGACTATGATTACGTGAATATCATGTTTGTGCATAAATGTTCAATCAATGTAGTGGAAATATTGAAACATTCTAAGATCTTGTATAGTTTAGTGGTAGAAGCACACGTTTCGCATAATCTAAGTTTCATGATGGCATGATTTGGTCTTTGAAATTAGTTTTTATCTTCTATTACTTATTTTTTAATTTTAGGGTTCTTGATGCTTTATTAGTTGCAGCTTTGTCTAATTATGTATTCGCATTGTGGTTTCTTGTTGAATCTAAACTGAGTCAAGACCTAAATTTGATAAGGTTTGTACATATCTCATTGAGAACTAGGATAGACGTGTACGAGTCTGGGTAAATACATTTCATATGGATATCTCTCCCCCTTTGACAACAATGCCAAATAAAAAGATATCATTGAATCCTTCTTTCCATCAGCAATATAGCTTTGTAGTAGCCAACAATATCTCCGGTGTTCGGTGCAGATAAGTACCTTTCTGTGTACTAATATATTATTGCAGTCCATTCTCAACTTGCATCAACATGATTGATCTTCTGATAATGTGTAGGCTGATGCATCCTTCTAGTCAGCTTAGTGACTAGTAGACAAGGGTCAAACCCCTAGTCTATTCCTCAAGTACTCAAATGTGTCTTTTGGCAGTAGCTTTGTGAATATGTCTGCTAATTGTTCTTTGGATTGTACATATTCTAGTATCACTTCTTTCTCTTGTACTTGTTCCCTTAGGTAATGATACTTAATAGTTATGTGCTTTGTTTTAGCATGCATTACAGGGTTTTTTGAGATGTTTATAGCGCTAGTATTATCACAATAGATAATTACTGGTTGAAGAATTTCCCTATTCATACCTTTCAGTGATTGCTTGATCCATGAAATGTTAGAGAAATTTGGAACAATAGCCACATATTCTACTTCTGTAGTAGATCGACATATGCATCCTTATTTTTTTACTTATCCATGTGACAAGTTTGTCACCCATAAAGAATGCTCGTCCTGTTGTGCTCTTTCTATCATCTATGTTTCCAGCCCAATCAACATCGGTATAAACTTGTAGCTCGAATTTTCCTTCTTTATTATACCACAAGCTATAGTCTTCGGTATTCTTCAGATATCTCAAAATACTTTTAACATCAGTCATGTGTGATTCCTTGGGATTAGCAAAGAATCTTGGAACTATACCAACTACATGTGCTATATCTGTTCTAGTATGTACAACATACATTAGTTTTCCAATCATAGATCTGTATAAGGTTTGATTTACCTCAGTTGTCTCTTCTTCCTTTGTCAATTTGCATCCAATTTCGATAGGTGTTCCAACTGGTTTGAAATCCTCCATTTTGATTATCTTCTGCACTTATTCGATGTATTTGGATTGTGTGATGTAGATGCCTGCATCCTGTTGTAGAATTTGTAGACCAAGAAAAAATTTGATCTCTCCAAACATTAACATCTCAAATTCTTTGTTCACTTCATCAGGAAATGATTTGTATAACATATCATTGTTAATCTCTAAGTTCTCTTGATGATTAGTGACCAACCCTTAGTCATTCACTTAGGCAGTTTTAGTTGGCTATCACTGTGGCCGAGCTAAAACTATGCAAGGCCGAGGAATATTGCCGAGCAGTTTTCAGTTTGCCTAGTTACAATGCCGAGCCGAGTTACATTGCTGAGTCGAGTAGGACACAGAGATGTTAAGTGCCGAGCGACAAAGAAGTCAAGTGCCGAGAAGAATAGTTTTTGTATACATGTCTAGAATGATTCAAACTTTGAGGATAAGTGATCTGGCCGACTTGTATAAACTTTTTGGGCTGACTTATGTATGCATTTAATATTTTTCTATGGAGTTAGTTATGCATTTAATTGTTTTATCCTATGCATGATCTATTGTAAACATTAATTGTAATACCATCAAGGTATGGGTATTAGATCTTGATCGTTGATCTAGATCTCGCTATCAGACTCGAACAAGAGATATTAGATTGCTTCTAAACCCTATTTGAAAAGAGAAAAAAAAGTGAGTAGACGAAGTGTGTGGTGATTGCATTTTAAAGTGAAATGCATAGAGGGTTATTTTGTTAAGGAGAGATCAAGCAGAGTGACAACACAGTGAACGACAGAGTAAAGTTATATCAGATTATGAGATCATAGAAGGTATTGGAAAGATGAGATCCATCATCAGCATCAGAGTGCATAACAAAGGATCAATACTTGAGACATTGTAATGATTGTATCAGGTGAAAATCTCTTAACAGAGTGGTTCAAGCAGACCTTTCTTAATCTCCTAACAGAGTGCTTACTTTATTGTAAGTTCAAATCCTTTCACAGGGTAGATTGTAATGATCTTTAGCTCTTAACCGGGCAGACCTTTAACAAGGTAGATTGCATTTTGTAATCAACATTTGTAGCCTTAACAGGCACACTTTATTACTGCAGTAGTGGAGAATTTTGTGGGTGTCATCCCCACCCCAATTTTACCTATTTGGGTTTCTGGGTTACCAAGTTATTATGTTATGTGTTATTTATTTCATTGTGTGGATGCTATC
>MU226059.1:2289414-2302613 GCA_018584345.1 Thuja plicata | reverse complement strand
TGCTATCTGAGATTACATTAGATTCATATATGTATGAATGTGGATCAGTTTGTTTTAAGTGTTTAAATTTGAAGATCTGATTCACCCCCCCTCTCAGTGTCTTGCTTTCCCATTATTGTATTTCCAACAATCATTACCTCCAAATATGATATCATCAACAAATATCTCAGCAATCAAAACTTTATCATCAGTATCTCTTTTCAAATACAAATTACTATTATCCCTTGTTCTTACAAATCAAATACTAATGAGATAAGAGTGAAGTCTTTCCTACCATGCTCTTGGTTCTTGTTTCAATCCATACAAGGCTTTGTGTAGTCTACAAACCATATTCCTCTTGTTAGGATAAACAAACGCTTCAGGTTGTTCAATGTATACATCCTCTTCTAGTATTCCATTTAGAAATGCAAATTTAACATCCATTTGGTATACTTTGAATCCTTTGAAAGCAACATAAGCTAGTATATGTGTGCTAAAAATGTGTCACACTTCTATGAATCATTTCATTCAAGGTTGCTTAAGAATGAGGCCAAATATTGACTCATAGCTCTCTAGTCATGGAGTGCAAAGATTTGTAATGAAGGCCCTCAGATTGACCTAGTTGTGCCCATGCAAGTACACCATGAAATGAGAGATTCAATGCATGAAAATGACAACTATTCTCTATGATTGCTATGCATGAAAGAAAATTAATCTAAATGATAACAATGCATGATTATTCTATGAAAAGAAATATGAATTTAATCTAATATGAATCTAATCTACATGAATAGCCATGGATGCAAGAAGAAGAAGACAAGAAGAGAGAAGTTGCAATATCCAAGCCAAAGTGCTCAAATTCTCCTCCAAAATTGGTCTCCAAACCTGCAACATAACAATAGTTAAAAATTCTATATGAAAATGAGAAGGAGATATTTCCTTATATAAGAAAGTGAATGGTTGAGATTAAGAGGAAAAAAGAAATGAGCAATGTTGGAGATTAAATCTTGGTTGATCCATGTGCTCATTTAAAAAGCAAAAAACCCACCACTTAGAAAGATGTGAAGAAAAAATGATTTTTATTTAATTTATTTCTTTTTTCATCAAAAGAAGAGCTTTAAGTGCGGATTTTTATTTATTTAATTAAAAGAGGGGTTTCTTTTAATTAAATAAATTAGAAAATTTTTATTTAATTAAATGGGAGGAATTTAATTTAATTAAATAAGATAAATTTTATTTAATTAAAAGGGAGATTGAAATTTTTAATTAAATAAAAATGATCAAACCTTAGGAAATATTGAAATAATTGAATTAATTACAATTTGATCAAGGAAATTGATTTGAATTGAAAATATTGCAAAGAATTGATTCAAGAATTTGATAAAATGATAAAATGATAAATAGGGCCCATAGTCTAGGCAACCATTTTAGTGTGCATATATTTGCTCCTCTTTGACTAATGTGTGATCATTCTGGAAACTCATATAGTCAAAGAATGCAATTGAAGTGTGAGATCGATTTGAGATCACAAAATAACACATACATCAACACCATTGTAAATAAGTAATTGACATCAGAACAAAGATAAGAAGATTGCAAAAAAGACAAGGTCAACACCGTTGTAAATAAGTAATTGACATGTCCGAGATAAGAATATCAAGCAAGGTTGCCCCAAGCGAAGCAATTGATAGGATTGATAAAGCTGAATCAAGGATTGAAGTTTGATAGGTACTTCCCCCTCGTGATTGAAATCAAAATGAGATAGAGAAGAAATAACAAAATTGGATCAAATCAAACTAAAAATAAGGTTCTTGATGTAAGATGAAAGATATAAGGATCATAGAACCAAGGTAGATCATCAAGCATGAAATATTATACCCAAAGGTTGAATCAGAAGAAAATAAGTGGGGCAAAAGCGAATGGAAGATAGAAGTTTTGAAGAGGTGGAAAGAAATTGAGAGAATAAAGAGCATTTGCTAGAAGAAAGAGAATGCCCCAAAATCAATCAACTGTTTAAGATGAAAATTTTTGATTGAGATCATGAAAGAAGATAAGGAAATGAAGATCAGAACGTGACCATAGTTGATTAAAAGTCCACAAGAAAGATGAAGGAAACCGTCTCAAACTCATAATGCATCCTGAAAATGCAAACTAACATGAAATCTAACAATGGAAGCTACATGAAAATGCAAAGGTGTACTTGCAGTAGAGCAACTATAACATATGACTTTGTGTTCATCATTCATAAGAGAATGTTAAGGAACTTATTTTCATTGTTGGGCCATTATTAACGGACATTGAAAAATCACACAATCATCACCAGTCACAAGCACAACTATGAAGATATGAATGTGATTTATATCAGATTGGAATGTGGAAAGATTCTAACATAAGCATGAAAGACATAAAGGTCAAGATGGCGGTGATGTTAGCTTACCCAATTTAATGTAGAAAAACCATGCTCTCATTAAGGCATAGAGGCCAGGATCACCAACATAACGGTTGTGCAAAAACCGTTAAGCATAAAGTAGGAAGTAAATAAAAACATGCCCCATGCCCCAAGTCCTCTAGCTATGCATCTCGAAGAGACTTATTAGACAAGGACATTCAACGAAAATCAATAACAGTCAGTACACAAACAAAAGATCATGACATAGCTCAAGCATTAAGTGTTGTGTTTAAAAATTTAAGTGTGTTAACTGATACTGAGTTTCGAGGATAAGGATCGAATGCTCGCAAGCAGGCAAGACCACATGACAAAATCATGTAAGACCAAACCGATAAGTGTTAAAAAATGCTCGATGACAGGGGTTGTATTGAAAAATACAGTTGGGATGGTATTGAAAAACACCGTTCGTGAGGTGTCCTAAAGACTAACGCATCCAAGAGACCAAATCTAACACAATTATCCCCCCTAGACAAAGACAAAGACCAATTCCAGACCAAGGCAACAAGGACAAGACATGATGGAGAAAGGCTAAGTGTCGAGTACACACGCTAAGAAATAGGGGTGCAAAGGCCTCAAGTAGCGCTCGTTTCTAGGTTTTCACCACTTGAATTTTATTGCATTTTTTTTTTTAAAAATTTTTTAAATTTTTTTCTTCTTCTTTGTTTTTTAGGACTTTTTATAATTTTTTTGAATTTTCGCTGCCAAGGGTTTCGAGGTTTTCACCAAGGCACTTTTGCTATTTTTTTGAATTTTTTAAATTTTTGATCTTTTTTTTTTGTATTTTTGGAATACATAATTTTTTGAGATACATCAAAGCGCCTATTGCTAGGTTTTCACTAATATGATCACTTTTCAGGATATTTTCTGATTTTTAAAATTTTTGACAATATATCATTTTTTGAGATTTTTTTAGAATCAATAATTATGTACAAAGGATGTCCCCAGATAGAATGGGCATCATGGATAGAACTTCTTCAGGTGCAAGACATTGATAGAATTAGGGAGCTACTCTCCCTCTTCTGTAGATAGTACAAATACTCATTCTATAGGCCCACACTGCTTCAACGCCATATGCAAGGGCAAAAAAAGTAGCCCCAGTAGGAGTACGAATACTCATTCTATAGGCCCACAAAGCCAAATTTATCTGTAAATTCCAATCTCTAACATTCTTACAGACTGTTCTATGTAAGATTTTAAGAATGGTCTTGTTTGATACCTCTGCTTGACCATTTCCTTCCGGGAAGTAAATCGAGGACCAATGTTGTTTAATCTTGAATTTCTTGTTGAGTTGTGTAAGGTCCTTATTTTTGAACTGGCCTCCGTTGTCAGTAATAATCTCAAAGGCACTCCATATCGACAGATGATATGGTTCAAAATGAATAAAGAAACTGTCTTGGTCGAGGCAACAAAAATTGGGACAACTTCTACCTATTTAGTGAAGTAATCAGTAGTAGTGATAATAAACTTGTGTCCACTTGATGAGTTGGGATGAATCTACCCAACAAGGTCAAAGGCCCAGCGCTGAAATGGCCAATGAGATATAGAAGGAATGAGCCCCCTACCTGGAGCATGTATCAGGTTACCATGTTTTTGACACTTTTCACATGACTTTGCAAAACTTACTGCATCAATCTGCATCGTAGGCCAATAGTACCCCACCCTAAGCAACCTTTGGGCTATGACAAGACCATTGAAATATCCCCCACAGATGCCCTCGTGGATGTCAACTAACACTTAGTCAAATTCTTCCTTTTCTAAGCATCTAAGAAGTGTTCCATCTAGACTCCTATACCAATCACCAGCGATAAGGGAATGGCAAGAGGCATTTTGGGTAAGGTTTCTGCGTTCAAATCGATTAAAGGTTTCAGGTATAATGCCATCATGAAGGTATGAGTAAATGACACCATAATGGGATGACTCATGACCAACAAGGGTACAAATGACATGTATTTTTTGGGAGTCATAGATGGGGTGATGTAGCTCTTCCACCAAGAATTCAAACCTAGATTCCTATTACTCTAACTGAAGGAGTGAAGCAAGTGTAGCCATAGCATCAGCTGCTTTGTTTTCTTCTCTAGGGATTTGCTGAAACGTGACAAATGTGAAGTAGCATTTTAAGGAATCAACCATTTTCTTGTAAGGTACCATTTTCTCATGTTTTCTTTGATATTCATCATTAACTTGGTTGATTATCAACTGTGAATCCCCATAGATATGTAACTATGTGATTCTCCATTCTATGGCCATCTTAATTCCATTTGTTAAAGCTTCATACTCAACAATGTTGTTTGTACATGGGAACAATAATTTGTAAGACTTAGGAATCGTGTACCCATGAGGAGAAACAAATAACACACCAACTCCTGAACCATTTTGCCTAAAGGATCCATCAAAGAACATCTTGCATGTTCTTTCAGTTATATACATGAGGTGCTCATCTGGAAAGTCAACTTGAATAGGTGCATTATCTTGTATTGGGAAATCAGCCAATTGATCTGCTATGGCTTGTCCTTTGATTGCTTTACGCTCAATGTACTCTATGTCAAACGCTGAAAGTATCATCATCCATTTAGCAAGTCTACCTGTGAGGGCAACCTTACCTAGCAAATACTTGAGTGGATCTATTTTTGCTATGAGGTGTATAGTGTGCGCAAGCATGTAATGTGAACACTTTTGAGAAACAAACACAACAGCAAGGCAAGCTCTCTCAATTATAGTGTACTTAACCTCATATGAAACAAGAGTATGGCTAATGTAGTATATTGCTCTTTCTTTCCCATTTTAATCAAGTTGAGCTAGTAATGCCCCAAAGGAAGATTCTGTTGCTGAAATGTATAGAATAAGTGGTTTCCCTAGGATGGAGGCATTAAAATAAGAGGATTTGCCAAGTATTTCTTGATTTGATCTATGTTCTTTTGACAATCCTCATTCCAAACACATTTGAATCCCTTTGTGTAATTTCTTGTTCAAGGGTTGAGCTCTATCTGCCAATTGTGAAATAATCTCCTTATAGATTGAAGATGTCCTTGTAGACTCCTCATTTGACTGATGTTTTTAGGAGGTGGCATATCTATGATTGCTTGGACTTTTTCAGGGTCTACCTCTATTCTTTTTGTTGGAATGATGAAGCTAAGTAGTTTTCTAGAGGCGACTCTAAATGCACACTTTTAAGGATTTAACCTTAGTTGAAATTGTTCCATGCAATCTAGAATAACTTCTAAATCATCTAAATGTGTATATCTTTGTTTAGACTTGGCTAATGTGTCATCCACATAATCTTCCATGTTTTTATGCATCATGTCATGAAAAATGGTTTTCATAGCTCGTTGATAGGTGGCTCCTGCATTTTTTAATCCAAAAGGCATAACGTTCCAACAATAGGTACCTGATGCACAAGTGAATGCAGTCTTTTCTTGATCTTCAGGAGCTATCTTAATTTGATTGTACCTGGAAAAACCATTCATCAAGGTATAAATCTCATAACCCGCAGTCATATCCACTATCATGTCTATATTTGGAAGTGGAAAGTCATCCTTTGGGCATGCTCTATTGACATCTCTAAAATCGATGAAAAATTGAATGGATTTGTTGTGTTTGGAAACTGGTACAATGTTTGATATCCATTCAGCATAGGCAATAGCTCTTATGAATTTTGCACCAAGAATTTTTTCCAATTCTGCTTTGACTAGGAGAGCTATGTGAGGATGCATCTTTCTCAATTTTTGCTTAACCAGTTTGACATTTGGAGCTATAGATAAGTGATGCATGATAAGATTAATGTCCAATCCTGGCATATCTGAATAAGTCCACGCAAAGTTGATTTTCTTATTCTATAGGAACTTAGTGTAAGCTTCTTTTTCTTGTGGCGACAAGGACTCAGCCAAGTGTACTATTTGTGGAGCCTCATCTGTACCCAAATTGACTGCTTGTGTTGGTTCAATAAGCACTGAAGATCTGTCTTGAAAATAGATAGGGAGACGATCAAGTACCTCATCCTTAGGCACCTCAGAGAGGCTTTCACCCTTGGATACGCCATTTATTTTTAATTTTTTTGATTCTGACACCGCCACATAGTGGTTTTCACCATCAGATTGCTTATTCTTTTGATTTTCTTTTCTTTTTATCTTGTGATTAAGGTACTTGATGTCGGGCTCTGTCATGCTGATAGCCGGTTCATTGGTGGAAGAGACGACAGGTTCAATGGCATTTAGGTAACATGCTATCTCATAATCATTTTGGAATGTTAAGAGCTCAGGTTCTTGATAGCGTTGGGACCAATCAATGAGGTCAGGGTGAACAAGCGGTAAGTCGACGACTGGTTCAAGGTTATAAATGTGAATGATATTATCACTGGTGACCGAAGAGTCGGAGTCTGTCAAGTATCCCTCTAAGCTACCCAAATCAGGATTCATCCTAATAAGTGAAGAATCATCCATTAAGGAAACATGTGAGTTCAAATCCTCTAATCCTACATGTGACTCGTTAGATACCTTAGGTTGAGAACTATAAATGTGTATAACATCAATATCTCTATCAACTGTGGACGAATCAGAAAAGGAGTCCCATTCATAGTCATGTGAACTTGTATCTGAACTATGATCAAGAGGTTCAACCCTAGCATCCAAATTGTGATTAAGAGGGTCATATCTAGGATAGCCCATATGTCTGAAAAAAGTGTACCATCTTCTATAAGCCTTAGGAGAGGGAGAGAAGTTCTCATTGTGCATATATTTCTCTTCTCTATAGATCCAGTCTCTAACAAATGTCTCCTCTTTCTCATCTTGGATAGGCACTGATTATTCTACAAATGTTCCAAATAAAGTCATAGCTAAAGAGGAAGGTTTCTTTTCTTGTGAAGGTTTTCCATAAGACCGAGGTGAAACTGGTAATTTTGTGAGGGAGTTGAGTTGATATCCCCCCATACCAAGGTCTATTGATTTAAGCTTGTCTTTGCATTCAGCTAAGATAGCATAAAAATCTTCTGCTTCTCTATTAAGGGGAACATGAGCCCCTATTGAAATTGAATTGACAGATAAAGTGTTATCCACAGGTTTACAAATCTCTATGCCATTGTAGGGGAACTTAACACATTGATGGTAGGTAGATGACACTGCTTGCATGTCATGAATCCATGGTCTACCAAGTAAAACATTGTATGCAAGGGGTCGAGCATCAACTATTTGAAATAAAATATCCTTCTCAACAGGGCCAATCCTAATAGAAAGGACGACTAACCCCTTGGAACTTCTTTCTCCCTCATCATAGGCTTTGATAGTAATCCTCTTTCTAGTATCTATGACTTTCTCAGAGTAACCCAATTCTTTTAAAAGATTAAAGGAACAAATATTAAGCCCAACACCCCCATCTATCAACACACGCCTAACACGGGTTCTGTGGATGATGACCTCAATATGAAGGGAAAGATTGTGTCGATGGCTCAAGGATTTATCATCATCTTCTGAAAAAGTAAGGTAATGAGGGATAGCAATGTGATTAACCATGTTCTAGAATTGATCGACATCTAAGTTGTTGGGGATGTTTTCCGTGGGCAAAACATCCTCAAGGATTTGTTTATGTCTTGGGGACAACTGTAAGAGCTCAAAGATCAAAATCTGAGCTTGTTTTCTTTGCAATTGATCAACAAAACTATAACTTGACTTAGGATTAACAACTGGTTTCAAGGTGATAGGCTTGGATGCCACTTTCTTAGGTTTACTTGATTGGCTTGAATTGGGTCCTCTAATGACAACGGGACCTTGATTTCAGGTAACAACATTTATTAAGAGCTTGCCAAGTCCTATATTGGGGGCAGTATTAATAGCTTGAGACGACACTCTGGAGTTGGGACCCCTTAGCACCGTAATAGGTTCTTTATCAAAAATAGGAGAGTCTTCATCTAGATCATAACCATAGGGATATCTACCCCTCATCATATTGACATTTTCGTCCACAAATTCTAGCATGTTAATAGTGTTCTCAGCATCCGTGTAAGTATAATTAATCTCAGATTTTCCATTCTTAACTTTAGAGGTTTCCCCCTTCTCATATTTAGGCAAAGGTTCTTTGAATGGCTTATGATCAACGTTGGTGTTCAATCCATCTACCGTAAGTTTTCTGTTCTGAATAAGATCTTGAATGATATGCCTGTGTTTGTAGCAGTTTTCAATGTCATGTCCAATACCATTGTGAAATGTGCAAAAGGCCTTCTCATTCCACCAATGTGGTTTAACCTTCGGTATAGGAAAAGTCACAGGATCTTGAGGATGTGCAAGGTTATTGGTCATAAGTGTTTTCAAAATTTCCGCATAGGAATCACCAAGTTTTGCAAATTGACATCTTTCTCTCTTAGGCTTATCTTGGTATCTTGGCTTACTTTCTTGTTGATTGGATGTATTGAGCTTCATGACTTGAACAACACTAGATAAGTGGAGCACAAGTTAATCTTTAGATTGGGAGGAATCCACAACTCCATCATTAACCACTTGTTTGTTCCTCTTCCAATGTGAGTTTTTTTTCCTTTATCCTTGTTAGAGTTGTTGTTTTGATCGTTGTTGTTGTTATTTCCATGTTTGGTCAAAACTCCTTGTTCTCTCAAAACATCCTCAATCCGACATGCGGTCTCAACCATGGTGTCAAATGAATCAAAAACAATTTTCTTAACTTCATACCACAGTTTAGGAACTAAATTGCTAACAAGGATGTCAATATTTTCATTGTCAGGAATGGTTCTAGAATAACAAGAGCATTTTCACCTCACCTTTGCAAGAAAGTGGCAAAGTGTTGAACAAATCTTTGAACAAGCTCTTTGAAAGTCTTAACGGGGGGAGTTATTTTGGTGAACCATTCCATTACTTGAGCCTTAAGAGTCCTTGGGAATAACCTCATAAGGTATGAGTCATCTTGATGGAATTCAAAACTTGTGGTATAAAATTGGCGCACATGATCATGTGGATCTCCACTCCCATCATATTTATCATATTGAGGAATTTCAACCTTCCTAGGAAATTCTTTCATGTCAACACTCTTATCAAAAGGATTAGGACAAATCAAGTCCAGTGAGAAAGAATTCTTAGGTGCTAACATCTTTGCCATCATTCTCTTCATTTCTTTCATCTCCTTCTCTTGAGATGGACCTTGCTTCTTAATATTTTTATCCACATCAAAGTTATAAGGGACTCTAGCACCCTTGTTGATTAGGCTCTCAACTTATCCTTGTTTTTCTCTAAATATTTCTCCACATACTGTTGGAAAACTGGCTCTTGTTGCATTTTCATGAAATCTTGAGAGGTACGATCAAAGCTCGAGCTACTACCCCCATACTATGAACCATAATGAGAACTTTGTGAAGGTTGTATTGAGTTCCTAGGAGGTTTTTGTCTCCTATAATGATCATGTCTGGAAACCCTTCTTCCTCTAGGGCTAGGAGATTGTGATGGTGATCTTGAATGTCTCCTATTTCGTGGAGTCCTAGGAGGAGTGGATGAAGGAGAACTGTTTCCACCACTAACATGCATATTATTGAATGAATCATTGATTTGTCGAGCCAAGAGCCTATCTTGCTCTTCTTAGAAGGATTTCTTTTCCATTTCTACCAAAGTCTGTCTCTCCCACTTTAGGAGTCTAATTTGTTCTTCCTTTGCAGCTTGTTCTTCTAGGAAGGCTTTCTTTTCATGCTCAATCCTCTTAATCCTTTCATTCATGTAACCTGAAGAGGTCTTGAATGGTGGACTTGGTCTTGAATTTTGAAACAAGTTGTTGGTATAAGTTGTATTGACATGAGTGTCATAAAGTCCATCTCCTTGGTTCTCATGTTGTGATAACTCATCTTCATAAGCATGTCTCTTACCTCTCTCTCTCTCTTTCTTTCTCAGCCCTTTGGTGTGCATCTAGATATCTTGTTGAAATAAGGGGTGAGGCCGGTCTACTGTTATGAGAGGAAATACTGAATGAAATAACATCTCTATTCTTTGCAAATATATCATCATAACATTTATCCATGTCTTCCCTCTCTCTCTGAGTCATTGTGTAACTCATATCTATAGAAGAGTGAGAAGCTACTAAGGGGGTACCGAACTCATTAAGGTGACTCTTGGAATCAAACCACACTTTCGAGTTGTTCCTAGGCGATTGATCAAATATGGGTCTTTTTCCCTTATGTTTTTGGTGAGTTTGAACTAAGGGTAATTGGTTAAAAACCACTTGAGGTCATTTTCTTTGATTTACTTGATATCTTGTTGTAACTGACATGAAAGAAAAGGTACTAGTTGATAGAATTACCCTAAGAAACGTTGGTACCAAACTAAGATAGTAAAGGCATTAACTTGTCCAAAAAGAGGTGATAAGATAGAAAATTTGCAAAGAGACGTAAGCCAACACTGCCACAAAGGTGCCCAATAAACAGGTACATACCCTAACACATATGGATCAGGAGGATGATCTTACCCAAATTATATTAATTGAAATTAAATATATGAAAGTGAATGGACAAGAGACTACTAAAACTCTCCAAGTGTGTTATCAAAGAATCTAAAGGTTTATCTTTTCAACAGGGATGATTTCTAGCTCACCAAGCGCCAAGAAAGGTCACTTGTGAAATCAAAGATTACTAATCCAAAAGGTCAAAATGCAAGAAGCCAAAGCATAAACAAGCTTCTAATGACGGGGTAAGTAATCCAATCTGGCCCAGATCAACCAAGGAAACTAGAAATGACAGGGAAGCAATCAAGCAAGCTGGTAAATGACAACAAATAGCTCACTGGTATGGCACCAGAAGACAGTTTTGCGCGAGGAAAGGACAGGATCGTGTGACAAAATACATAGAGCCACGCAAAGAAAACCCAGACTAGTGAAACAACAAGGATATCATATTGGCAGCAAGTTTGTAAAATATCGCGTAATGATTTGCACAAAGTCGCACAAAGAAACACAACGAACCACGTGAAGAAATAGTTTTCTCGTGTGAGGGAAGGCAACAAAATTTAGTATCCATTTATTTTGAATAACCAACTAAATGCATTAATAGATTTTATCATGAATCAAGCATGCAAGACATCAATCAGGGAGTTCAAGCGATCAATGTCTTCAAACAATGAGCAAGCGACAAAGCAACCTTGCACACGAACATGAATAGTGTCATAGTATTTCTACTCCCTAAAAACTCTACTTGTGTATGTTCTCAAAATGTTTTTCAATCACACACATAGTCCTAGAAAAGAAAAAGTTGGTTGCACTATGGTTCTTAGTAATTGTTTGACTCTGCAAATTTTGCAATCTCAAGTGGGTGAAATCCAATCCCGGCGCACCGAGGTTTTGACACAGTCTGAGAATTTAATCAATCAAGAGTTGCTGAGGAGATCTGACAACCCAACAAGAAACCACACCGATGGAGATTTCTTCCACAAGGGCATTATATAGCGGTTGTTGCTACCATGGTGAAAATGACTATTATTGCTTAAGGTTTTGTCCACATGGTTGACCCAATAAAGGGAGTGTCTACTACGGTTAACCCTCTCTAACAAGGAAGACTCACAATATGGACCACATGGGGACTTGGTTCAGATTCAAGGGTTCCAAGTTTCTGATTCTCCAAAAAGGGAAAAGAGCATAATCCTCTAGCCTCTTCACCTCACCCAAACATACCAAGCAAGATTAATTGACCCACTAACTTGAAATAACCTCACCCAAGGTAAATCAACAACAATGACCACCAATCTCAAGAGAGAAAGTACCAATCAAAGTTGACCAAAACAAGTGAGATAATAACAAATCTTTCCCTGCCTACAATGGGATCTATCGTGAAGAAGAGCTTCGCATTTAAGACAAGCGAATGAAGCCCACTCTCTCAAGATCACCACAAATAGTGTTCATAGGGCCTAATTACTATGTGAAACATATATGCAATAAAACAAATCTAGGTCCATTTTTAGAGCACCAATTGGAAATGTGATCTATGAAAGCAAGAAAAACACTCAAGCTAAACACAAGAGGTTCATTTTGTTTCCAAAATCCAAATGTTATAAATATGTAACAAAATATCTCAAATCCAAAGCACCGCGAACGTTTTGTTGTTTATCCATGCAAGTCCAAATGAGCAACAACGACAACAATAACAAATTAGAAACCACCAGAAACAGTAAACATTAGTGGTTAGAGATCAAAGATATAAAAAATAGCAATAAAACTAAGATATCTGGTGTCAAATCTTGCGCAAAGATTCACAGAGTGTCGCGCAAAGATTCACATAGTGCTGCGTGAAGATTCGTAGAATCTTGTGTGAAGAAACACACAGATAGAAAAAAAAAGTACAAAAATAGTAAACAGATCATATCAAGCCTGGTGTCGAATGTCGTACGAACATTCACACAGAGCCGTGTGCAAATTTGTATAGAGCCACGCGATGAAACGCAAAATCCATTCACACAAAGCCGCGCGCAAATTTGTACAGAGCCGCGTGATGAAACGCAAAATCCAGCACAAGTTTGCCTGTAGACCTACAAAATGTCACGCAAAAATTCCCTATAAAAGTACAGAAAGTACAAACATCTAAAAATAAATAACAAAAACTAAATATAGTGATAGAAAATGAATCTTTTGCCCCACGGTGGGCGCCAAAAATGTGTCACACTTCTATGAATCATTCCATTGAAGGTTGCTCAAGAATGAGGCCTCAAATATCAACTCATAGCTCTCTAGTCATGGAGTGCAAAGGTTTGTAATGGAGGCCCTCAGATTGACCTAGTTGTGCCCATGCAAGTACATCATGAAATGAGAG
>MU226059.1:2265709-2280673 GCA_018584345.1 Thuja plicata | reverse complement strand
AAATAAATTGCTTTTTAATAATTAAGGGACTATAGCCATTTTAATAAAATTAATAGGCTAGGGGAATGGGTTGGATTGCAAGTGATTCATTTGATATAGAGATTTATTTAATTCCTTCATATTAAATGCTATATCCATGTTTCGTTTAGATTTGATCTGATTGGTCGATATTGAATTGAATCATATGGCTATAATAGATAACATAAACCAGTGATAAAAATCACCTAGGACATTAAATTGATTAAAAGAAGTATGCCAAACAGTAACAGGGTCGTTTGGACATAAATCGAGGGTATGATCACACTTAGGGCAAATAGGGTCTATTGTTGCGACAGACCAAATTTAGGTGGTTACAAGTTTAAACATACCTTTCTTCTTCGTCTGAATCATCCTTCATAACAATAAATACTACCTCAACATCTTCATCAAACTCGGTGTTAATATTTTTAGCTTTGTTCTCAATTAGGTAACAAGCCTTCTTTCCTTTGTCCTTGTAGTCTCGGTTATCTCTTCTGTCAGTGTGTCAGTTTCTTCTGTAGTCTCGGTCATCACTTCTATCAAACTTCTTTTCATAAGATCTGTCATTGTTTCTTTCATCTTTTCTCTTGTTAGGGCATTTAGAGGAAAAGTGTCCAATTTCTTTGTAGGTAAAACTAACCGATGGTAATTTACCTTTATATCTACCTTTTCCTCTTTGCAATCTTCTAGCCATTAGTGCTTCTATTTCATCAAGTTCTTGTTCATCACTATCACTTTCACTATCATTTCTTAGTGGCCTAAAAAATTAATCTAATAATCCAACCAAAACTTATATCGCAAATATAATATCTTCAATTATCATTCAGTCCTACAAGATATATGCCTTTAAGTAATCTTATCAAATATATACTACTCGGTGAATATATTGTTTATCTTTTTTCTAGCCTTTACCGAGTAACAATAATTACACTTAGTGTTTACCGACCAATTCTGTTTTAGTAATATGTAAAGAAAAAAACATCCAAGCAATGAACCATATACACATTCGACACATGAATTTTTAACGTAAAAGCCTTGTTAAGGGAAAAACCACTTGGGACCTGTAACCCAAAATGTTCACTCTTCTGAAGTGAGCTCGGTGAAGAGGCAACCCTGTTAAAGGTTACAAACATACCGTTAAGTGCAACACTGTTAGAGGATTTAAACTTATTGGTTAGTATTTTGACCTTAGGTATTCACTATGCCGTCGACAAGAAAAAAACCTTTTGATACTCTTGAGTATCTCAATATATTAAGGACTATTAAATCCCACTCGGTTAAGAGATTTTCTGAATCAATGGTTAAACTAAAACTGTAAATGATCTGTTCAATAATACAACTTTACTTTGCAAATTTTCAGATCTAGTGTTAGTCCATGATAACCCCTTGATCAATATGCTCTTCAATTCCTTTGCTCTCCTTCTATCTTCTTTTTGATCGGTGAATGCTCTTTCTTATGTTGCTCAATGTCTGCAGAATTCTTGGCTCTATTTTTTAGCTTGTATGATCAAATCTGCATGAAGACTTCTATCTTCACCAAAATTATATTCATCATTCCTCTTTTTCATAATGAATTACTTGTCTCTTTATATAGATAGGAGTTCACCGTTTCATCTCCTTGTCTTTCTTGTTCTTGATGTAGATTGCTTCTTGATCTGCAAATCTTGCCATGCATTGCTTTAATCTTTAAAGCTTTGCTTTAGTTTTATTCTGTAGATTTCTCCTTGACAACTATGAATAAAACTCTTCTTCTTATCCTTAGTTCAACTGGTCAATGAAAATAAAGTAATCAACAGTTAACTCTAATATAACTCCTACCAGCTAAGTAGTTTTGTCATTTTCTAACTATTGTTGATTTCAGTCATTAACTCTTTGTTTGCTTGGTAACACTTGCTCAGGTACTACTGATCTCGGGTACCATTGTCCGTTAGTGTTGTCTGTCCATCAGGTAACACTGTGAACTTCTCGGGGTTCACTATTCTCAGTTAACCCTGTCACTCGGTGTATACCTTTACTGACAACAAAAACTTTATTTCTTTAGATCTTTAAGTGTTTTGACAATATGTGCATGAGCAATCATAACATGTTAAGTCGACATCAATGACAATACAATACATTAATTGATTTAATGTCTTGCATTTACTTTCTGCAGATCAATGATCATCAACTTATCATCTTCAAACATTCAATCAGTTATAGTCCACCAGTAATGTTTTATATTCATATTTAATATCAGGGTTCTATGAATTTTAACATAATCTATTGGATAGTTAAAAATCAGTTACATGCAGTTTATTTGTTAGAATTTCTATGATACATTTTGAAAAAATATGGAGAAAATATCCTAGGGGGATATTATAGTGGTAATAACGCTAGTTCTCCTGCTAGCTTATGAGATTTCTTGAGTAACACAAATTAAGGAATTTAGAGTTTATCATCAGAATGGATTCATTTAAGAGCTCATCAATATGCTTCATTGACTGATTTCAGAAATTTCAGCTAGAAATATCACAAAAGGGGTTTTAATAGAGTTGGAGGATACAAGAAAGTTTGAATATTTCAAATTAATTTCTACAATCCTTTTGTCACAAGTATATTGCCATGCGACGTGAAGACAAATTTGGCAGATATATTAAAAGATTATTATTATGGAACGAACTATATCCTTCATATTTCATCAACGGATATTGTGGGCCCAACTCTAATGTGAGGTGACTCGTGTATGGTTTGATATATGCTGAGGAAATAATATTGTAGTTATATTCCTTAAATTAATTTCTACAATCCTACTTCTCCGCCCTCCTCTTCCTCTCAAAGGAGGCAGGATTCACTGTAGAAAAGCACAAATCTTTTCATTATTTAACTCACTGTAGGGCACAAAATTTTGGGAAACTTGATCAGGTTAAATTACGCGTATGAAGGAGTCAATAATAGCGAATAGTAATTATACGTTTCCAGAACCATATGGTATTGGGCATTGCAGAATCAATATACAAAACAGACAGCTTTCTAGACTGCCATGCTTATTGTCTACTACAACCCTATAATATTTTATTATTATTATTTCCTCTTACAGAATGCACGTGAAAGCACATTTGGGTTTGTTGACCATGCACGTGAAATGTTTGACGAAATGTCTCGTGTAATTTGATTTGTGCCGCTATCCTTGGTGCTGATGAGACTTAAAAACATAGCTAGGACAGGAGGCCTTCCACACGTTGGGGATATTCCTGCTGTGAATACTAAGGCCGAGGACTCCCAAATGGCCACTGATGTGGTTGTGGTCAAAGACCTCAAAAATGTTTAGCAAAATGTACAGACTGATGCTGCTGTTAATCTTATTACGCCAGGGGGAAATGTCATGGTTGGGGATTTCAGGGAGGCTCCTATACGTACCTATTAGAGGTTACATGACCGTCTTATCAAGATGGAGGCTGAGAATTCTTAGCTTCATGCGAGTGTACAAAATTTATCCACCTCGGTGTGGGAACTAAAATAGCTACTCCACAATTTTTCATCAACATTTATTTCTGAGTCAGCATGGATTAAATCTGACATGGAATCAGTTATTGAGAATCTTGATGGATTCGACATATATAAAGCGGAACAAGCTGATATCATTCCTAAGCACTCAACTCTAATGTCTGAGACCGAGGAGAAGGTGAAAACTTGGGCCTCTATTTGTGATAATACAGTTAGTACTGTACCTCTCTCAGGGGTGGAGAAGTTGGTTCAAGGCAAGAAGGATGATGAGCGTGTGAGACGGGTGCGTGAGTTGAACCTGTGTATTCATGGTCTCCCCCCGACTGGTGATCCTTCCTCTATCGGGCAATCCTTTCTCAAGGATCTGCTCGACATTCATGATATTTCATGCGATAGATGTTGGGTTTGTCCCGATGGTACTCTTGTTATGAGGTTTCTCTCTTTGCATGATAGACTGCGGGTTCTTAGAGCGAAGAGGAATTTATTCTCTTTTGTCTAAGATTTATCTAGATGAGGATCTCACTAGACCATAGGTGTTAGGATTGAAACAGGCCAGGAACCTCGATGTTGAGGCCAAACGCAGTGGTAAATGGGCATTTATTAGGAATCTCAAGGCAGTGTTTCAGGATTATCCCCCCAGCTAGTGGGATTTGAGGTAGGCCGCAAAGGCCAAATGACTACCATGTCAGTAGTTTGATAAGAGTGGGCCCTCCTCTGGCTCTCTTCTTGTTAATTCCTGTAATGGTAATATATCTCTTTGGTCGTTACCTGGTCTCTTTCAGGATGCGGTGAGGTCGGCTGATATCTTGGTTGTTACGGAAACCCATGAGAGCCCTGTTTGTCCCCTCCCGGGTTTCAACGGTTATCAGTGGTTTTTTGTCTTCAAGGAGGAAGTTCACTCTTCAGGTGGTGTACATGGCTCTAGAGGAGTTGCCTTCTTGATTAAGGACATTCTCTTCAGCGCCACTTTAGTGGTTCATTCAGACACACATGCTAGATTCATGTGGATCCATGTATGTCATGCTAGCCACTGCTAGAGAGACATCTTCATCACAGTTTGCTACTTTCCACCGGCCTCCTCGCCATATGCCAGTCATAGTACCGAGGATGGGGACCCATTTATTGATGTGATAGAGTGTATTTCCAGATTCAGTAGGGAGACTTTCATGCATAGACTAGGGAGCTGCAGACCCCTATACATGACCGAGGTACTGACTGGACTTGTATCTCAGAACTTGATCTTGCCAGTTTGGGGCTCCAACATGTTTTTAAGGATTACGATGGACCTTTATCTATTTATGGCCGTCACCTCCTCCAGCTCTATGAGTCTTCTAATTTGGTTATTCTAAACGACCTCTCTTACTTCCCTAGTTCTGAGCTTTTCACATGTTGGCCGCACTGCGGTGGCGCTAGTGTGGTTGACTATGTTATCACTAGCGCATCTTTTATCCCTTTCATCTACTACTTCACTATCTCTCATATTCCATTAGCCGACCACGCTCTTCTCAGCCTTGCACTTTGCTTTTCCCCTCCCCCTTTCCCATCTCTCCCTCCCCATCCCATGGCTATCCTTGATCGCTCTCCTACCCACTTCCATTTCTGGTTTTCCAAGGGCGACTGTGATCTCTTTACCCTCCACCTCCATTGTCTCCTCTTGCCTAAGAGCTTTTCCGACTATTGCCATGCTTCCTCCATGTTTGACCTATTGATCACAACTATTTGGGAGGCAACTTTGCTCTCCATCCCTCACCGCCCTATCCTTAGATCCCCACGCGAGATTACTTGCCCTATGAACTGGTGGTTTGACAATGACTGCAAAGCTTTCCACCGCTCCTTGCGCTTGACCTTTGAGACTCTCCCTTCTGACTTCGCTAGCCTTCATTCCTCCTACCACCACTTTCTTCGCTCAAAGAAATGTGCTTTCATTGCCTCACAATGCACATCCCTGTATGATACGCTGATTCAGAATCTTAAGCTTTTCTGGCAAACCATGTTCCCTCGACATCCCGCTCCGCCTTCCACCATCGATCTTAGATCCCTTGCCTCCCACACCTCCACTCTTTACAACATCCCTGACCTACCATCTCTCCCCCTCACCCCTCCCCCTCACTGCCATATCTTTACTGCTTCCAGCATCTACGAGGCTGTCAAATCCATGAGATGTAGCAGGGCAGCTGATGAGGACGGTTTTCAGGCTGAGCTCTCCAAGCTTGGTCTCTCTGTGCTGAGCTCCTATCTTCTGACACTCTTTAATAGTGTGGTTTACATCGGATTCCCCAAGTCCTGGTTGAGACACTTAATCTATCTGACTCACAAGGTTGGGTTGGTTTCTGACCCCAGTAACTATAGGACCATCATGATTGGGCACACCTTCACCAAACTCTATGCAACGACACTGAATACTATTCTTAATAGGGAGTTGGACATGAGAGATTGCAGGGCTAGAGGTCAAGCCGGCTTCCGAGCAGATTACCAGACCATGGACCACATCCTGACTTTGCAGGCGATTATTAAGGAGGCTCACCATCATTCTGTGAAAGTCTATTGCTACTTCATTGACTTTTGTAAGGTGTTTGATAGCGTCCCTCGGGTGGCCCTCTTCTAGAGACTTAGAGATATCAGGATTTCTGAGACTCTTCAAATAGCTATTATGAGACTTTATGAGTGTGTTGAGGGAAAATTCAGGACTCCTGAGGGTTTCTTTGACCCTATCCAGAGCACTATTGGAGTGAAATAGGGGTGCCCCCTTTCCCCCACCATTTTTGGCATCTACATTGACGAGCTCGAGGCTTTTCTCAGAGATTCATCACTTCTGAGTGATGGTTGCTACCTGCACCATGTTCTTATCTCCATTCTCCTCTTTGCTGACGATGTGATTCTCCTTGCCTCCTCACTGAAAAGTCTCCAAAGACTTCTTGATAGCTTGGCCTCTTTTTGTGATTTGAGACAGCTAGTGGTGAATCTCGGTAAGACACAGGTGATGATCTTCAACTGCCTAAAGACCTCACATCTTCATTTCTACTATTAGGGCATGGAGATTGAGATTACTTCTTCATACACCTACCTTGGTGTCAAGTTCTCTGGTGCTCACTTTAGCCTGAGGCCCGCCATTTTGTACAGGATCAGTAAAGGGATGGGTTCTCTTGCCATGTTGGAGATACAGTGTTTCACACATCATTTTCAGGACACCACGTCCAATTTGTCCCTCTGGGATTCCTTGGTTAGGCTTACAGTAATTTATGACTCTATTGTTTGGGGGCCGTCTCTTCTAGATTCTGATTGGGCCTCTATTGAGCGCGTTCAGACTATCCTCCTCTAGCGCATCATCAGATGTCATCGGTCCACCTCTTATAGCATCATTCTGGTTGAGTTCAGGGCTCATCCCTTTAGATTGGGGGCCATCTTTGATCTGGTTTGGTTTTTTTACTGCCTTCGTTGTTTTGCGGACTCCAATGACGGTCACAACAGATACTCCTACCTATCCTATTGCTCTTTAGTGGCGCTTTCCAAGTCAAACCCCTCCCCAGAGCCGGTTGTTGGCATGCCTAGGCCTCATCCCTTTTAAGTTCCATCGGGATTGACATTGATCACCTCCCCCCTATCAGTTCTCGCCTGATGCTCGGGTTCACATCCTCCCTTCTAGACAGGAGTTGAACATACATATTAGACTTGACATATACAAGCAGTATATCACCATGACCTAGATCAATCCGTGTGGGGGTCTGCGCCTGAGGATGGATTTTTATGCTGAGCACTTTCATGACATCTGGGATGGGATTATTGTTTGTCCTAGATACTTATCTCAGCATTGGTGCCACGCCCTTCACATCACGCTGGGATCTTTTAGGGTTGGATCTCATCACCTTCAAGCCCAGACAGACCATCACATTGACAAAGATGATCATATTTGCAAGTTATGCACCCTGGATGAGATTGAGACTGAGACACACTTCATCTTCCATTGTCCTACTTACTACGAGATTAGAGTGAGATTCTATTGCTTATTCAGAGGGTGTAGTTCCTTGACTTCTTTCTTTAGCTACGCCAATCAGAGATGCCTAGCACTTTATCTCTGTGAGACTTTACAGCTTCGCAAGCATACTCTACAGCTTCTTTTCCCCCAGAGACAGATTTATGATCAGCTCATTACGACCTTCTTCTCGCCCTCATCTCATTTACGGGGGGTGAAGTGGCCTCAGTTTGCCTCCATCACCGGTCACTCTAGATCTGTGAGACCCCACAACACATTTATCCATCAGCGACATGTCTCTAGCAGCTCACAGCGATGACCCAGGGCTCCTGCTCATCTAGATCATTATCCTTCAGTTTTGGATTTCTTTCTACCTGAAAATGATCCTTAGTCCTTCTCTTGTGTCTGTTTTTCTTGTTTGTTGTTTGTTGTTCTCTTTTTTCTTTTTTCTCTCTTGGTTTCTTTCCCGGCCACTGTTTGGTGGTCTGTTGGTTCGTTGTTCCTTTTGCTATACATTTCCAGTCCCTTAGACCCTTGTTGGTCTCTTGTTGGACATTAATAAATTTATCTATCTTATCTTATCTTACCTGTCGCGAGTATATTTCCATGCGACATGAAGACAAATTCTTCAGATTTATTAAAAGATTATTATTATGGAATGAACTATATCCTTAATAATTCATCAACGAATATTGTGGGCCCAACTCTAATGTGAGGCGACTCGTGTATGGTTTGATATATGTTGAGGAAATAACATTATGGTTATATTCCTTATTGCAGTGAGAAAATATTAATACTATGCAGGCAAGGTTGAAGATTATATCTGTCGTGGCATAAAGGTGTGGAAATTTATTGTGGGCATCAAGGTGTATTCTTATAAAGTTGGTTTTATATTTTGGAGTGAAATATTTGCTTTGGGAATTATAAAGTTATGTGCCAAGGGTTTAATTATTTTGAATAATTATCAGCAAAGATTAAGAACTATCATAAGCATTGGGTTTAATTATTTTGGTCGATGATATATCAAAATATATATTGGGCATGAATAAGGTAATTCAAATAATTGGCATACGATATTATAAATAAATACAAACTCTTAATTGTCATGATTTCTCCTGCGGATGCAATAAAGACTTGCCCTTGAAGTATATCATTAGGAGCATCACAGGAGTCTGAAGAAGCAATACCACTTTGAAAAATGATAGCAATTAGAGAGATCCGCTCAGGACTAAGTCACAACCGTTCTGTGAAAGCTAGGAATCGATCAACCACACCAGATGAAGTACGAAATTGGGTAGAGCAGTGCATGTCTCAGGTTATAGACTACGTGTTGAAGACAAACTCCATCTTGTTTTGATTAGTATTGAAGACAATTATTATTGCAGAATATGAAATATTAATTTCCACCATTGCCATGAAACTAAAGGGAATGTGAGTTATTGAAGAAAAATATTAATATTCACACTTGGAACAACACGATTACCATAATTCTTTCACATAGCCTGGATCATCCTACCAGTTGAATTGTGGGAATCCATCCGAGGTCGATACATGTTTATCTATGAAAGCTTTCAAGCTAGTAACATGAGAAAGCATCCATACATAATAGTATTTAGCCGATTAGGCTATTCCCTTTAAACAATCCTTTGCCTGTAAATCGTCACTTTGGATGCCCTCACCTATTCAGATGCTGCATTTTTTTCACCGCCGTTTGCCTTGCTTTTTTTATCGGCAACACTGCCACAAAGGTGCTTGAGGTTCGTTGGCTGACCACAGGTTTGCGGGTAGCATGGTGTTTCTCTTTGCATAGGAGATGAAGCCTTAGTAAGACAAATAATTGCTATTTTATGATGTCGTGGCACACTGCGAGGGATGTCGAACAAATGTTAGATAAACCAATAAGTATTGGTTGAAATTAACTCCACTATAAATTCATGTGATTGTCGTTAGGTTTTGTTATCACAGGGCAAAGAGGAAAAAGAGGAGGGAAAAAGCAAATTAATGCAGGTATGGTTATTCATTGCCCTAATTTTATGATTTGGTGATTTAAATTATTTGACATAAGAAAATTAATTGATTCTCAGGAAGTTTAAATTGATGTTGTTTATATACTTTTGCTTGCAGGATCACTGGAAAGAGGTTTCTACAATTTTTGATATCAATCTTTTTATATTTGTGATCGAATGAAAAAAATCTTAGGTATGTAAAGTGTTCGACATAATTGAAATTTTGATGTGGTCTTTTATTCTGGCTTTACCCATTTGGGATTCAGAACTCATTATTTGTATTGAGTTCATCAAATGACTAAGTTTAGCAGCACTATCAGCAGTGTTATTTTTCTGTCCATAATTAGGGATATATTATTGATTTCTTTGCAATGATCATTTTCCATGCTGATCTTAAGCCTGTAACAGAGAACTGGCTTCACAAACTTGTCAATAACAGAGTACTGGCTTCACAAACCTGTCAATAACAGAGTACTAGCAAATAGATGCACAAGTTTAAGATTAGAGCATTATAAATTGAATTCCTAGAGATTGAAAGTTTAGAGATCTTGATCAGGTGAAAGTTCAAAGTGCAAGATGTTTTGTTATTTTACTTGTTATGGTTCTCCCAAAAAAGGAAACATCCTTATTAGTGATTGTCAACAGTTATTTGTCTAGACCTATCATAGGAGATGGAAGCAGAACTAATGCACATTAAGGACATATTTATATTTGTATATAGGTTTCACTTAAGGTGCGTGGAGTATGTTAGAGAATGCTTGTTGCTGACTTCTATAATAGTGACTTCAAATATGTGAAAAATTGAAAGGGCATGTAGTATATGATATATCTTTGGGTGAATCACATTATTTATTCTTGCTGCACTATTCCATTTTTTGCTAGGAATTATTGTTTAGATTGGTCTCCAATAATATTTCTTTTGTGTCAGTTATTCTTTGTTATTATAGAGTATACTCAACAAAGTAGGGAATTTGAGGCAAACTGCAGTTTTGATTCTTTTCGCCCTCCCTTGTAATGTTCCCCATTCAATGTGCGGGATGAAGGCATTTTTACAAAGTTTGCTGATTCTTTAATATGTGATAAGAATGTTCTATATATTTCAATTTGTTTCAATCACTATATCATCACTTTCGTATTATTGGCTTTCATATTATTGGGTAACAATATGACCGCTCCAAACTAGGATCAAAAAAGACCATGCAGATTTGGCAATTAGGAAACACAATTTTTTCCTTAGTAAGATTGCTTGGTTGATAGAAATATTGCCGAATAACTGTCCTGCTTACAATTCCTATTATTGCCACTTATATTTCCTTGATTGATGGGTTTTGTAAGGAGTAGAGAGTGGAGGAGGCCAAGACTGCCATTTCTAATTTCAAGGCCAAGGGATTTCTTGCCCTGTTTACTAAGTATCATGTGCAGTCCCTCATTAGCATCCAGTTAGAGAGAGGTGTTCAGTTGGGCAGAGGAGGAGCAGGAGAGGCGGACATGGGCTGTTGTAGAAATATGCTGGCTGCGCTACCGCACTATGAACAAGGATCAATAGATCCCTTTTTTTCCCTTCTTCTCAATGAAATGAGTGCATTTGAACATTTTTTCTTCAAGAGGATTTGTTTCTTGCAGTCAATATCGAGTAAATCTTTTTGTTAGTCTTTAAAGATTAAAGAAATACTGCTGATTCAATTAAATAAACAATTAAAATACATAATCCGTTCACTGTTCCTTTACAAGAAAATTGAAACAAAAAAGAAGAATTCCTTTTCTAGAACATTTTAAATTTCACATGTTTATTTAGTTTTGCTAATTCAATTCATTATGTCATATCTTACTTTTGAACAAAGTCATATCTTCCTTTTGAACAAAGGAGATTTTTGATCCTGCAAGAAAATTTAAAAGCACACATGCATAACTCTGTCTTTCTGTTCTTTGTTTCGAGTATTGAATAGAAAATACTTATGAATGATTTAATTCTGCTTTTGCTTTAAGTATTCTATGAAAGAAAGCACTTTTTTCCCCTCAATGAAACGAGTGCATTCAAGTATTTTTTTGTTAGTCTTTAAAAGATAAAAGAAATATTGTTGTGTGATGAAAATGTGTCACACTTCTATGAGTCATTCCATCCAAGGTTACTCAAGAATGAGGCCTCAAATTTTGATTCATAGCTCTCTAGTCATGCAGTGTAAAGGTTTGAAATGGAGGTCCTTAGATTTGACCTAGTTAGTGCCTATGCAAGTATACTATGAAACGAGAGATTCGAATGCATAAAAATGAGATCTACTCTATATGATTGCAATGCATGAAAGAAAATTAATCTAAATGATAACAATGCATGATTAATCTATGAAAGGAAATATATAAATCTAATCTACGAAAATATACATGAATCTAATCTACATGAATAGCCATGGATGCAAGAAGAAGACAAGAAGAGAGAAGTTGCAATATCCAAGCTCAAGTGCTCAAATTCTCCTCCAAAATTGCTCTCCAAACCTGTAGCATAACAATATTATAAAAACCTAATATCAAAATTAGAAGGAGAGATTTTCTTATAAATAAAAGTGAATGGTTGAGATTAAGAGGCAAAAATAATTGATCAATGGTTGAGATTTTAGGCAAAAAACCCACCACTTAGGAAGATGTGATGAAAAAGGGATTTTTATTTATTTAATTAAAAGAGGGGTTTTCTTTATAATTAAATAAATTGGGAGAACTTTATTTAATTAAATGGGAGGAATTGAATTTAATTAAATAAGAGGAATTTTATTTAATTAAAAGGGAGAAATTTAATTTAATTAAATAAGATAAATTTTATTCAATTAAAAGGGAGATTAAATCTTTTAATTAAATAAGATAAATTTTATTTAGTTAAAAAGAAAATTAAATATTTTAATTAGATAAAAATGATCAAACATTAGGAAATATTGAAATAATTGAATAATTAAATTAATTACAATTTGATCAAGAAAATTGATTTGAATTGAAAATGTTCCAAAGCATTGATTCAGAAATTTGATAAATTGATAAAATGATAAAATGGGGCCCAAAGTCTAGGCGACAATTTTAGGGTGCATACATTTGCCCCTCTTTGACTAATGTGTGGTTAATTCAGGAACACATGTAGTCAAATAATGCAGTTGAAGTGTGAGGTCGACTTGGGATCAAAAAACAACCGAGATGTGTGATCGATTTGGGAACACATCAGGACAAAAATAAACACAATTGTAAAAGACAAAGTCAACACTAAAATAAGTAACTGACATGTCAGAGATAAGAATCTCAAGCAAGACTGATATAATTGATAAAGCTGAATCAAAGATTGAAGTTTGATAGGTACTGCCCCCTCGTGATCGAAATCAAAATGAGATAGAGGAGAAACAACAAATTGATAAGTTTTGATCAAATCAAACTAAAGATAAGGTTCTTGATGTAAGATGAAAGGTATAAGGATCAAAGAACCAAGGTAGATCATTAAGCAAAAAATATTATGAACCAAGATTGAATTAGAAGAAAAGACGTGGGGTGAAAGCGAATGGAAGATAGAAGTTTGGAAGAAGTGGAAAGAAATGGAGAGAAGAGAGAGAATTTGCTTCAAGAAAGAGAATGCCCCCAAAATCAATCAACTGTTTACGATAGAAAATTTTGATTGAGTTCACGAAAGAAGATAAGGAAAAGAAGATCAGAATGTGATCGCAGTTGATTAAAAGTCCACAAGAAAGATGAAGGAAACCCTTGCAAACTCATAATGCAGCCTAAAATGAAAACTAACATGAAGTCTAACAATGCAAGCTATATGAAATGCAAAGGTGTACTTGCAATAGAGAAATTGTAACATAGGACATTGTGTTCATCATTCATTAGAGAATGTTAAGGAACTTATTTTCATCATCAGGCCATTATTAACAGACATCGAAAAATCACACAATCATCACTAGTCACAAGCGCAACTATGAAGATATGAATGTGATTTATATCGGATTGGAATATGTAAAGATTCAAACATAAGCATTAAAGACATAAAGGTCAATATGACTGTGATGTTAGCTTACCCAATTTAATATAGCAAAACCACGCTCGCATCAAGGCATAGAGGCTAGGATGACCAATAGAACGGTTGTAGAAAAATAGTGAAGCATAAAACAAGAAGCAAATAAAAACATGCCCCATGCCCCAAGTCCTCTAGCTATGCATCATAGAGAGACTTATTAGACAAGGACACTCAACGAAAATCAATAACAGTCAGCACACAAAAAAAACCATGACATAGCTCAAGCATAAGTATTGCATTTAAAAATTTTAAGTGTGTTAACTGATACTGAGTTCCGAGGATAAGGATCAAATGCTTGCAAGCTGTAAAGACCACATGACAAAACTGGGTAAGACCAAACCAATAAGTGTTGAAAAACACTCGATGTCAGGGGTTGTATTGAAAAATGCAGTTGGGGTGGTATTAAAGAACACCATTTGCGACATGTCCTAAAGACTAACACATCCAAGAGACCAAAGCTAACATAGGTATGCCCCCTAGACAAAGACAAATACCAATTCCAGACCAAGGAAACAAGGACAAGGCATGATGGAGAGAGGCTAAGTGTCAAGGACATGTGCTAAGAAACAGGGGTGCAAAGGCCTTAAGTAGCGCCCGTTTCCAGGTTTTCACCACTTGGATTTTATTACAATATTTTTTTTCTTTCATTTTTTTCATTTTCTCTTCTTTTTTTTTTCAGGACTTTTTATAATTTTTTTTGAATTTTTTCTTCCAAGGCGCCTGTTTTCAGGTTTTCACGAAGGCACTTTTTCTTTTTTTTTTGGAATTTTTGGAATTTTTGAATTTTTTTTGTATTTTCAGAATATATAATTTTTTTGAGATACATTAAAACGCTTATCACTAGGTTTTCACTAAGATGATCATTTTTTCAGGACATTTTCTGCCTTTTAGAATTTTTGATTTAATATATCATTTTTTTGAATTTTTTAAGTATCAATAATTATGTACAAAAGGATGCCCTCAGACATAATGGGCATCAAACTCCCAAGCAAGATCACATTGTGCAATTCCAATGTTTAGCAAGGTGGAGGACATGAGGGATTAGCAATCTGGTGGAAGAGATGTAAGACAAGAGAATGAAGGAAAATGAAGGGAAGAAATCTTCAAAGGCAAACTCTTCAAGAGTACCCACGCTAGGGAAAAGAAAAGAAACATGATGTAAAACACATTTGGACAAGAATGAAAGGCCAGCATAGGATAAGTCACAAAAGCGTAATGTAAGAGCAGGATAAACTATGATATTTTTTGGAAGAAGACAAACTTTTTAAATAATGCTCCTTGAAAGGATAAACTATGATATGCCAAGGATTCAAAGTGATATGCTCAAAGATGCTGATAGGGAAAGGAAGATGAAAGAGAAAAATGGAGGATAAGGTTTTATGCAAAGCGAGTGAGGTTGGAAGATAGGAGGAATAGACAAATGAGGAAAAAGGATAGAAGGT
>MU226059.1:2238151-2265659 GCA_018584345.1 Thuja plicata | reverse complement strand
GAAAGAGAAAAATGGAGGATAAGGTTTTATGCAAAGCGAGTGAGGTTGGAAGATAGGAGGAATAGACAAATGAGGAAAAAGGATAGAAGGTAGAAGGATAGTGAATGGAAGGATTGTGAAAGGGTAGGTGGAAAGGAAGGTAAGATCAACGTCAATACACACATTGAAGGGTGGCGAGAGGATGGAGGAAATGTGAATGAAGGAATACATAAAGAAATATGGTGAATGGATAGCAGAGGTTGTGGTTTAGGCACATGGAATGAAATAATATTTTTGGAAGAAGATGAAGTGGAAGCCTTTTGAAGCTTGAATGTCAACTTCACTTATTTCTCAACATGAGACTCTTTCAAGAGAGAATTTGGAATCTATATAGTCGTAGGCTTTTCATTTTGTTTTGATGATTTAGAGAGAATATCTTCAATGATGGATTTTGGAACCCATACTTGTCTTGTATTTTTCTTCTTAGATATCTGTTCTGACTTTATGCTCCCATGTCGATTAGAGGAGACATGGTGATCTTCTTTTTTAGATGGATTCTTGCATTGATTATTTTTCTTGTATTGAACATTCAAGTTTCTTCCCAAAGACTTGGGACTTGTGGAGGAAGAAGAATATGACTGGTGTATATGGGTGGATGGATGAAAAGGATTCAAGGGTATGCATCTATGTTGATCTTGAGGAAAGATAGGAGATGGAGGGATGTAAGGACCCAAGATGGATGACGAATTAGGAGAGTTAGGAGGGAAAAGTGAAGGGACATAAGGACCCAAGATGGAAGGAAGACATGAAACCCTTAGTATTGGTGGAGGAGGTCCAAGGATGGATGTGGAAGACGCAAAAGGATAATCAATAAGTTCATCGGAATGTATATGATAACCAAGGACATCAACATCTTTAGAGTGAGCATTAGGATTTTCAATAGGATCTTGAACATCTTGAATAGGAACTCCTTCTGTGATAGGATTTTTTGAAGCTTGAAAAGACTTAGGAAGAGTAGAAAGTGGAAGCGAACATGGAGTGGTAGGACAAGAAGATGGAAGACTTTGATATTAACAAGGATCTTTGGATAGCATAAGCGCATAATTTTTCTCTTGATTTTCAATAGGCTTAATATTGGACGTAACAACACCATTTTTAATAACCTTAATGGAAGTATCATCTTTGAAAAGTGAAAGTGGGGTAAGGTTATTTTGATTGTCAATAAGCTCAACGGTGTACGTAGTAACCTGATCTTGCTTAGGAGAAGATTTAAGATAGGGTGGAATGAATGAGAAAGGGCGTAAGGGATCAAAAGAACCATGAAATGGATAAGAGACATCATGAAAAGGATTGGATGACATGGAGGTTTCTTGATCTTGATTTTTCTTTATGTTCTTTTCTTTATCATT
This sequence comes from Thuja plicata, assembly GCA_018584345.1. NCBI lineage: Eukaryota > Viridiplantae > Streptophyta > Pinopsida > Cupressales > Cupressaceae > Thuja > Thuja plicata. The sequence goes on along the minus strand of MU226059.1, from coordinate 2,264,271 downwards.
TTCATAGTCCTCTTGACATGGAGCCACTTCTAAGGACAATGAAGCATGTTGGAATTGTATGGGAGACTTGAGACAAGTTGGGGAAGGATTAGCTGATTTAGGCATTATAGTATATAAATGCTTAGGCTCTTTAGGTTTAGCATTATTTAAAGTATTTTCAGCCAAGTGAAGGTTAGCCTGAGTTTCTTTAATAGGTAGCCCTTGAGAATAATTATAGGGAACTGCATGAAAAGTATTAGAACTCTTGTCGGATGAAGGATTTGTGGAAGGTTTGGAAACTTTAGGAGATGCATGAATATTAGAAGTAGCGGATGGAATGGAATGGAATTATCACAAAACAATGGTTCATCATTAACATGATCTTGCTTGAGAGTGCAATCTTTATTTTCAGCTTGAGAATACTTAGAGGAGGGATAGAATTGACGTTTGTAATTAGCGGGGAAAACTTTCTGTTCCTCAAATCTATCATCGAAGTATTGTTCATAAAACTCATCAAAGTCTCTTTCAAAATTAGAATCATATGGATCACCATCACAATCTCTCCACTGTGAACCCCCATCCCTAGTAAGCGCGAGAAAACGATGAGGAGGACCCTCAAGAATAGAGGTGTCATATGTATGACTATGTATTTCATCATAATAGCCATCATTAGTATAGGCCTCAAAGTCATCAGAATCATAATAGGCGGGATCATCAAAGTCATAGTCATCATAAACAAGCATGTTATTCTTCACGTAAGAGGTATCACAAGGATTATCTCGTTTCTCATTACGGTACGCATTTTGAAGAGAAGTATGATTCTTGGGAGAAGTAGAAGAAGAACAAGATCGTGAAGAAGAAGAAAGTGAAGATCTAGTAGAAGAAGAATATTTGGATGATGAAGAATGATGAGAAGACTTAGAAGATGAAATATGTTTGGAAGAAGGAGATCGTTGTGACAAGATCATGCTTATGATTCTAGCAAAGGCGTCTAATTAACTTGCTCGTTTATATATCATTTTTTCCAATTAGCATCCATGAACCTTTTGGAAGAACAACACTCTTCGAATTGAGCAATAGGTTCAAGATTATCTATTCTCAAGAGAGGTTCCATAACAAGATATTTTAAATTCATGGTTCTAAAAAATGATGAATCAAGAATGGGAGTGACAAAAGAGATGAATAGAAGAAGGTAGATTAGATAATAAGAGGAAAAGAATCAAGAAGATGTGAAGATCTTAGGAAGAAGAGGAAGAAGCATGAAAGAAGAAGAGAAGAATGGAAATGGAAGACTAGGAAGACATGACAGATGCGGAAGAAAGAAGACCAAGAGTCATTTTGTACAAATTGATACCATTTAAGTTCATTTGGATGTTGAGTAACATGTCATAACACTTTTTGGGGAGACCAATTGAAGCTTTTATCACTCGAGAACTCAGATTTGTTCGTTTTAATTGACCAACTAGATGCATTAACAATTTTTTCTCATGAATCAAGCACACAGAACAACAATTAGGTAGTTTCAAGCAATCAATGTCTTCAAACAATGAGCAAGGGACAAAACAACCTTGCACATGAGCATAGATAGTGTCATAGTAATTCTACTCCATAAGAATGTTGCTTGTGTATGTTCTCAAATGTTTTCCAATCACACACATAGTCCTATGAAAGAAAAAGTTGGTTGCACTATGGTTCTTAGTAATGGCTTGAGTTTGCAACTTTTGCAATCTCAAGTGGGTGAAATCCAATCCTGGTGCACTGAGGTTTTGACACAGTCCAAGAATTTAATCAATCAGGAGCTGTTGAGGAGATCTGACAACCCACAAGAAACTACACCCGTGGAGATTTATTCCACAGGGACATTTATATAGTGGTTGTTGCTACCATGACGAAAATGGCTATTACCGCTTGAGGTTCCGTCCACGTGGTTTACCCAATAAAGGGAGTGTCCACTATGGTTAACTCTCTCTAACAAGGAAGACTCACAATATGAACCACATGGGGACTTAGTTCAGATTCAAGGGTTCCAAGTTTCTGATTCTCCCAAAAGGTAAAACAGCATAATCCTCTAGCCTCTTCACCTCACCAAAACATAGAAAACAAGATTAATTGACCCGCTAATTTGAAATCACCTCATTCAAGGCTCACACAGCAACAAATGACACCAATCCCCTAAAGAGAGAAAGTATTGCCAAAAGTTGAAGCCCAAACCAAGTTGACCAATGAGGTAAAAATAAAATCCTTCCCTACCTACAAGGGGATCTATCATCAAGAAGAGCTTCACATGTAAAACAAGTGAATGAAGCCCACTCTCTCAAGATCGGCACAAATAGTGTTCATAGGGCCTAATTACTATGTGAAACATATATGCAAGAAAGCAAATCTAGGTCCATTTTTAGAGCACCAATTGGAAATGTGATCTATGAAAGCAAGAAACACTCAAGCTAGACACATGAGATGTTCATTTTATTTCTAAAATCCAAATGTTATAGAGATGAAATAAAATACCTCAGATCCAAATTAACGCAAGCATTTTTTTGTTTATCCACGCAAGTCCAAGCTCTCCAACAAGCAAGACATGCAAACAAGATATGCAATATATATTCAATTTATGCAAACTCTAGGGTTAGATCTAAAAATCAATTGTTAGGAACAATAATAACCAGCAAATAATCCAAATGACAACTCACATCATGCATTGAACCATGTGAAAAATAAGTGCAAGCTAATCATTAAATGCCCTTTTTTTAATTTTGATTTTTGACCTAGTCAACAAGATTGGACTTATATGCCATATATTCGGATCCTAAACCCTAAATATAGAAAAGAGACCCCTGTTAAAAAATAGAGAGCTTTCAAAAATTGTCAGAATTTTAAAAAGATCTTTTCATTTGTGCCCTAGGGAGCCATTTTCCCAAAATAGACTAGTGTTCATAGATCGACCAAATGAGGTACAATATTGCATTTAAATTTAAAACTCAAAGAATGGACCCCTTGTAGATTTTCAAGACCTTTCCGAAAATGTAAATTTTTTAAAAAAATTTGCTAATTTGTGCCAAAAATTAAGGTTTTATAAAAAATAAAGAAAAAATTATAAAAAATTCAAAATACCTCAAAAATTTTTGAATTGTTTACTGGAGCTTCTCTGATATGTCGCCAACTTGCAAAACAAATTTCAGACCGAAACTCCAAGACGTTTGGGAGATATGATCAAATCTTTGAAAATTTAGGGTTTTCATCTCCAAGCAAATCTGCACAAGGGTTAGGCTTGAAAAACTTTAATAAAATAACCATGTAAAGATTAGAAAATCTGATAAAATGAAGGAAAATCAGGGACATCATGCCCCTCGATGGGTGCCAAAAATGTGTGATGAATAGCCATGGATGCAAGAAGAAGAAGACAAGAAGAGAGAAGTTGCAATATCCAAGCTCAAGTGCTCAAATCCTCCTCCAAAATTGCTCTCCAAACCTGCAACATAACAATGATATAAAAACCTAATATCAAAATGAGAAGGAGAAATTTCCTTATAAAGAAAAGTGAACGGTTGAGATTAAGAGGCAAAAAGAATTGATCAATGGTTGAGATTAAGAGGCAAAAAACCCACCACTTAGGAAGATGTGATGAAAAAGGGATTTTTACTTAATTTATTGCCTTTTTCATCAAATAAAGTGCTTTAAGTGGGGATTTTTATTTATTTAATTAAAAGAGGGGTTTTCTTTATAATTAAATAAATTGGGAGAACTTTATTTAATTAAATGAGAGGAATTGAATTTAATTAAATAAGAGGAATTTTATTTAATTAAAAGGGAGAAATTTAATTTAATTAAATAAGATAAATTTTATTCAATTAAAAGGGAGATTAAATCTTTTAATTAAATAAGATAAATTTTATTTAATTAAAAGAAAAATTAAATCTTTTAATTAGATAAAAGTGATCAAACCTTAGGAAATATTGAAATATTTGAATAATTAAATTAATTACTATTTGATCAAGGAAATTGATTTGAATTGAAAATGTTCCAAAGCATTAATTCAAAAATTTGATAAATTGATAAAATGATAAAATGGAGCCCAAAGTCTAGGCGACCATTTTAGGGTGCATACAACTGTCGATTCAATTATAGAAATAGTTAAATTGCATACTGTTCATTCACTATTCCATTACGAGAAAATTGTAACAGAAAAATAGCAAGGAAATTCATTTTCTAAATCTTTCTTAAATTCCTATGTATAAATGTATTATTTATGGATTTCATAATTTTATACAAATTGTGGCCGACATAAATATAATATTGAATGAGATAAAAATTTATGAATTTATTTGTAAATTTATGAATTTATTTACAACTAGGAAATATTTGTAAATTGTTTGTAGATAGAGAAAAAAGCAATTTTAAAATTTGTTCTTCTTTGATGCAATAATTTCCAAGTAGTAGCTGTTACAATGGATTTGTAATATTCTTTACATACTTGACTTTGACATGCCCGAAACTACTAAACTATAATTAATAAGTCTTTTTTGGGGGGGTTGTTATAATTTGATATTCAACGAAACATGCTCAATATAGCAAGGTACGATTTTGTATACAAACACAACACTCTCCACTGAATGTAACATCTAATCTGGGTCCGTATAAATTCTAAATTTTTTCTGAAATCAATAGTGTTTTAAGAGGAAAATTTCAAACCTTTGTATGAAATCAATAGTTTTTAAAGAGAGATTCATATACAGTTGTTTCTTAGCCCAGGTATAGTCTATGATATTGATATGCAATGCTCTGTTCTTGATTTTTGCAGAATACTCATTGATATGTAATGCAGATGTAATGCTTCATTCTTAATGTTTGCAGAAAACCCATTGATATATAATGCTCTATTCTTGCTGTTTGCAGAATACCCATTGATATGTAATGCTATGTTTTTTGATGTTTGCATAACAACCAGTGATATATAATGCTCTATTTTTTATTTTTTCATAATACCCATTGATATGTAATGCTCCAGGTTCTTGATGTTTTTAGAATACCCATATGCATTTATGACAACAGATGTTGAAAGGCAAATGTAAGGACCTATGATCCTTTTGTCTATATTGGAACTACATATTGTGTTCAAATTTATATCATTTTCTATGAATGTTACCTACCCCATTGATATGTAATGCTATGTTGTGTTGGTCCTCTCAAATTTGGTACAAATTTGGAGTGACCATGTTAAAATTTTTAGATGAGCTAGGTAAGTACCCTTGAAATTTTTTGTAAGAAGGCTCAGTTAGAATGCTTGAAAAATATACCTTGTCGATTTTCATGATGTACCATTTGGGAAGAGGCTTCAGTGCCTTTCATTTCACATATGCAGTGGGTTCCAACTCCTGAATTTCAAATCTGACATGTTTAGGGAGTAGTCATTTCGAGGGGGTTACCTAAATCTGCATTTTGCTAAAGTGTCATTTTGCTGTCCGAGGCCTAGTTTGCTTCTTAATATCTTGTATCCTATTGAGTTTCATGAGTCACTACTTTGGGACTGGGTTACATGCATGTTAGAGAACTTATGTTTTAGATCTCAGATCATTCCAAGTCCATTTGATAAGTTTCCATATTCCCCAAAGTTGGTTACTCAGAATTGTTTGTATCTTTGTTCTGCTCAGGAATATGAATAGCCCAGTTTGAAAGGTTATAACTTTTGACCAGTTCATTCAATTGAGGAAACTCTTTTTATACTATGTTCCAATGGTCACATACTTTATATTTTCTAGTTTCCAGATTATGATGAACCCATTTGAGCAATTTGCTAGTCTGATTCTATTGGCACTTTATTAAGTTTTCCAAAGTTGTTGAATGCAGATTTCTGAATACCTTACTTTGAAGGCCTGCATCTTTGATCAGATGGATAGGTATGACATCATGGTTTATTCTCAGGTATTGTAGGCATGACAATGAATACATATTTCCAGTTTGCAGATCCCTATGAAATCAGATGACAAGTTTTTTAGAACCATTCCGTTAGTGAATAATTCTGATTTCCTGAGTATTCAAGTGCAGAATTGCCAAGTTGTCCACTTTGAGGTCTTGAAAATGTGTACCCGATTGAACATTTTGGATAATTGAGTTGTCCCTCATATTGCAAACATAAGAGTGTACTCACCTAAGGATTTATAGATTCTTACCAATCCAATTATTCACTTTTCCAAAGCCTTTCCATTTCTGATTTACTAAAGTTTCACTGAAGATACATAATTCATAATTAAATGGCATACTTTGTGGTTTCACTGTTTGCACCCCGTTCGAGGTCAGACATAATTGAAAGTTGATCTGCATTGTAGACCTAGGAGTGAACTCATCTAAAGATTCTCAAATTTTGATCAATCCAGTTGATCACCTTGCTTCGCTGTTTCCAAATTCAGTTTACTCTTTGCCCAAGGATAGGCACTGGCTAGGGTTTACTATTCAGTTTGTATTCAATCATCAAGCATAAAAAAAATATTCAAGTATATCTCTGTTACTAAGTGCATACCTATTGAAAAGGGATTGTGTTAAAGTAATACAGTTCATATTGCTGATTCCTTAGAGAGTGAATCAAAAGGTTAGCCTTCCTTGAGTTTAAACTCATAAAAAGAAGGATAAACATCCTTATGCCATTGTTATTTGTTATTACAGTCATAGTATTCCCTATCAAGCTCTGTTTCAGATTGTTTCCACTCATTTGAAGAGTGATATCTTATTGATATAATCAGAAATATAATAGCATGGTTGTGAAGACCCTATCCACCATTTGAAGTTTACTTGAAACATAGCGAACTATCTAGGAAATACCTACCTGAGTCCGTGGAGCTCAAAAATGAAGGAGGTGATAATAGGTATCCTCAGTGTTATCAAATACCTCAGCAATTAGCCTTTCTCTTGTCAAAAGGGAGTTTGCATTCATGTTTAATCAATATACTGTCATTTTAAGGTTGTGGTGCAAGAAAAAGTGCTAACAAATTGGCGAATCTACTAGGGAACAATAAAAGGATAGCAAGTTTAAGATGTTCAATTCCTTGATTTTCTGAATCAACCCAGAGTCTGGTCAAAGAGTCATTGTTTGCAAAGAAAATGTATTCCTCAAATTTTTGAAAAGTGAGTCAAGCCTGTTTGTCTGTCATTGCAAAGTGTTTGAAAGTTCAATGCTATTGAAGAAACATTTACACAATCTCACTACTGGTGAGTGGCAACTCTGAGCTCTGATTTGCACCAGTGTGCATGTTGAAGAAAGATTACAAAGAAGGTGGGCTTGCAGTGATAGTGACAGTAGATATTCTACATGTTTTGAAGCTGATTTAAAGGTGTTTTCAAAGCACACATTCTTGTAGAAGCTCAAGTACATTCAGGAATTTCATAAAGTTTTAATAGTTTTCCTTATCAAGTGATTGCAGCACTAAAGAAAAAAGGAATCAGGTGTAAAAGAAGTTTACATATTTCAAGTTTTTACTTGCATTTTTGCAAAATCTGAATGAGATATGTAAAAAATTTTGACTGCTAAGATGTCACAATTTAGTGACTGGAGGGGTAGTAATTTTTATGGGGCAATCAGTTTTTTGGGTATCCGTGGATATCCAAATCATATTCCGTCAAAGGTTAGGGAGTGTTTTCCAAAGTTTGCTGGTTTTGGGGAGCAGTCAGCTGAAGACCATTTTGAAATTTTTTTTGACCTGCTAGATAGTCATAACATTTCACATGAGGATATATTGATGAACTTTTTTGTAATGTCCTTAGTTGATATTGCAAGAGACTGGTTTAGGAATCTACCTCATGGCTTAATATAATCCATGGAAGCATTAGAGGCTTGTTTTATTAAAAGGTTTAGTGATTTTGAGCAGTCTGGTGATGTAGAGAAGTATGAGGATAAGGAGCACTGTGATGAACATGACATAACTAAATTGAATGATCCTATATTAGAATATGAGCTTGCCAAAGCAGAGAAAGATATGTTGAGGCAAAGGCTCCAAGAAAAGGTGGTGCTACTTTTACAAGGACACATGAATAGAGAAGAAAGTGAATCACCAAATGATTTCTACATAAGATTTACTGATAAGCTAAAAGGCTATGGTATACTTGTTTTTCCTCAGGAGTTTCTATGTTTTGAGTTATTTGTCCAAATTTGTTTCCCTCATACATGTAAGTTATCAATTGCTCAAAGGGTAGAATTTTTTCAGCAAGTTATAGAATGGATAAAGGGTTTAGAAAACACTGCTTCTAAACATATATCTGATGTTGAAAACAATGATAGTGAATCTGAAATTTATGAGATTATTGAAGAATCTAATGATGAGTCTGAGAGTGAATATGAATTTAATGATATTGAAAGTGATAAAGATGAATATATATTTAGTGATGATGAGGAGTCTATTGCTGGTGAAGATATTGCTGACATTGATATTGTAAATAAGTTTTGTGAGTAGAAAAACAATGAGAAAGATATATGCAACCAACAAGAAGACAACTATGATGCATACATGAGTGTTTGTAGTGAGGACCTTACACAAGAAGATGTGATTTCAAAGGTTTCACTACAAGACTCCAACCAAGAAGAAATTTGCAGCATCATAGAAGAAGACAATGAGGTAATGGATGTAAACGATGACAATGATTCACTGCGTAGTGAAGAGATTTCAGAATTATTGTCTTGTGAATATCTCAAATTTTCAAAGAATGATAGACTTCAATTTCAGCATTTCACACACATTGACTTTGACAAGGAATATGTATCAGATATTCAAAGCTGTGATACAAATATTTCTGATTTTCCTTGCACTTCTTTTTCACAAGATTACAACAAGATTCAATTTGATTCTTCAGATAATGAGAACATCAGTGTGTATTCAGATTCAAAAGATGAAGATATTTTAGGTATGATATTGAGTACTAAATGGGATAGTGGTGTTGATTACGAATCTTTCTCTGATTCTAAATCTTCCATAAAATCATTTTATGATGAACTTTTAGTCACTCAACATATGCAGTTGCCAAATGTGTTTCTTGATATTCTCCCTCCCACCCACCAATAAGTTAATGAATTGTGTGAGGATAGTGATTTGCATGATAGCTCTTTAGGGATTTCTGATTTAGATATGCAAACCACTAACAAGTTACAGGATCACTTTTCTTCTGAAGAGCAGAATATGGATTATGACATAAAATTGCCATGTTATGATAAGGACAAAGCTGAAACTTGCTCTTTCTCTCTCACAAAGGTTCAAAATAACATGCATCAGATCCCTATTGTCCATAATGATCCAGATTTTGGTGTTTCTTAGATTGTTGTTCCAAATCCATTACAGAAAGGGCTGAATCATGTTTTAAATGGTGAATGTTGTAGGGTTCAGTCTGCTTTCTCCTTTGATCTGCAAGTTATTAATGTGAATGGACCTAATGATTCTTTCCCAAGCAGTATGAAAGAGGTTGAGTATCCCTCCTTTTAGTTGAATGGTGAGTTTTTCAGTTGTGGTTTACAAATGAAAGATGATAAATGTCACAGATATCAAAGTATGTTCTTATCTAACGAATGTGACATATATATGCCACACATTTTTTATGATGACAATCTGCCTAATGCTTATGGAAGCTCATATGAAGACTATGCAGATTTGTTTTCATGTGATGAGTTGATACATGATGACAGTGGATTGGACTAGACAGATAAGAGTGACACTGTTATCATATTTTTGAAACATGGGGCAGGGAGCTTTATGTTTGACAGAGGTAAGAGTTGATCTTAGTTTTGGGGCTTTGGGCCTCTTGTAGATAGTGGACATATTGTATAGTTGCTTTCACTTTCAGTTGTGTGTTTTCTTTCAGTTAGAGGTTTCCCTATTTTTTGAAAAGTTTTGAGAGATGTCAGTGAAAAGAGGAAAGTTGAAAAGAGAAAATCTAAATTTTAGTTTTTGGGGTGGTCTCCTACTCCAGAGATCTGTGGTTCTTGGTATAAACTTGCATTTAAACCATCCTTAGTCAGAGCCACTGTTGGTCCTCTCAAATTTGGTACAAATTTGGAGTGACCATGTTAAAATTTTCAGATGAGCTAGGTAAGTACCCTTGAAAATTTTTGTAAGAAGGCTCAGTTAGAATGCTTGAAAAATATACCCTATCGATTTTCATGATGTACCATCTGGGAAGAGGCTTCAGTACCTTTGATTTCACATATGCAGTGGGTTCCAACTCCTAAATTTCAAATCTGACATGTTTAGGGAGTAGTCATTTCGAGGGGGTTATCTAAAACTGCATTTTGCTGTCCGAGGCCTAGTTTGCTTCTTAATATCTTGTACCCTGTTGAGTTTCATGAGTCACTACTTTGGGAATGGGTTACATGCATGTTAGAGAACTTATGTTTTAGATCTCAGCTCATTCCAAATCCATTTGATAAGTTTCCATATTCCCCAAAGTTGGTTACTCAGAACTGTTTGTATCTTTGTTCTGCTCAGGAATCTGAATAGCCTAGTTTGACGGGTTATAACTTTTGACCAGTTGATTACATTGAGGAAACTCCTTTTGTACTATGTTCTAGTGGTCACATAATTTATATTTTCTAGTTTCCAGATCATGATGAACCCATTTGAGCAATTTTCCAGTCTGATTCTGTTGGCACTTTGTTAAGTTTTCCAAAGTTGTTGAATGTAGATTTTTGAATACCTTACTTTGAAGGCCTGCATCTTTGATTAGATGGATAGGTATGACATCATGGTTTATTCTCAGGTATTGTAGGCATGATAATGAATCAATATTTCCAGTTTGCAGATCCCTATGAAATCATATGACAATTTTTTTAGAACCATTCTGTTAGTGAATAATTCTGATTTCCTGAGTATTCAAGTGCAAAATTGCTAAGTTGTCCACTTTGAGGTCTTGAAAATGTGTACCTAGTTGAACATTTTGGATAATTGAGTTGTCCCTCATATTGTAAACATAAGAGTGTACTCACCTGAGGATTTACAGATTCTTGCCAATCCAGTTATTCACTTTTCCAGAGCCTTTCCATTTCTGATTTATTAAAGTTTCACTGAAAATACACAATTCAGAATTAAATGGCATACTTTGTGGTTTCTTTGTTTGCACCCCATTCGAGGTCAGACATAATTGAAATTTGATCTACATTGTAGACCTAGGAGTGAACTCATCTGAAGATTCCCAAATTTTGATCAATCTAGTTGATCACCTTGCTTCACTGTTTCCAAATTTAGTTTCCACATTTTCACTGTGGTAAAAACCAGAAAAGTGTTCGGATGCTAATTTTGCAGATTGGTATCAGTTGAATAGTTTGTTTTCAGAGGATGACAACTGAGGATTCATGTTCCATGTATGACATTGATTCTATGTTCAGAGGTTGAGATTCTAAGGGTCTTGTTTGGTAATTTTATCAATTCAAAGGTGTTTTATGCAATTTTTAGGGCAAAACAAGATTCAGGTTTTTAGAATGGTCATTTTGCAAGAGTCATAATTTTTTTTTCTAAAAGAGGTTTTCGAAAACCGATCATAGCATCATGCTTGTGTCATATGAGTGTACTATCTAACTTGATGGTGAGTTTTCAGAATGTGATTTAGCGATTTTGCAATAACCAATCCAAATGAGATTTATGAAGATTGAACATTTTACATTTGCACTGCTTTCTGAATTGCTAAGTTTAATTAGTTGCATATTGTACCAGAAGATGAATCTGAAGAATCCCTCTTGCATGCATAGTTATTGTAGATGATTGAATCCTTTTTCCGAGTGCCAGAGTCAAATTGCTTGGTTCAGTCAGTTTTTGAGACTAGTTCCGGAAGCCAGTTGCCATTTAAAGGTTCAGTTTGCAAAAGTGATTGCAAAGTGGCTAGTTTGATGTCATTGAGATAATTTTCATAAGTGTTCTATACCTGAAAAGGTGAAGGCATATTTGGAATGTGTATTTGAACTTTAAGTTGAAACACATCGGGGCTGCATTTGTGAACAAAGGAGTTAAAGTTTGAGTGAAAATTGACAAAGATGAGACTGATTTCAAATTATTAACACAAAGGTTTGTAACAATACAATTGGAAAATATGATTAAAACTAAAGGGCGCTACTTATGCTATTGTCAAAATAGTGTATTTAAAGAAGGAGCTGGCAAGGAGAATAAAGAACTCAATAGCCAAGACAAAATAGAGGTGCCCACGCTCAGCAATGAAGAATTTTGGTGCCATATTCTCGATATTCTTTATGCATGAATGGAAATTCCAGCACAAATTAATTAGATATATGTTTTAAAATTTGAGATATGCACTAAACAGAAAGATAAGATACAATGATTTTTGACAGCTTATGGTGAGATGATTGGACAGATTTGTTTCAATGTTAGTGAAGGAGAATGATGACAATCACAAGGACAAAGTGCAAACTTAGATTTCATTTTCCATCTTTGTCCATCCACCGATTGAAGGTTTTTTCTTTCTTGTTTCTTCTATGATTAGGGTTAGGTCAAGACATCTATAGCTTGTTGCATTGTTATAGATTTCAAGATGTCTTGAGCCTATAAAGATATCAATTTGATAATTGGTAGAGGTTCCTCTCCTCTGCTCTATTTTTGGGGTTTTTCCCTATAGAAGTTCAGATTAGGTCCCAATGATGTTGAATATATTATTGTGATATAAATTCCTCTTTTGGTCTCAGTCTTTTAAGCTTCTTGTCTGGATATGTTAAGATAGAATTTGTTAATGAAATACAGTGTATTTTCTCCTCTTTCATATTTTATTGTCTCTTTATACTCTGTTTGTGCTCTAGTATGGTTTGTTTGTAAGGCATTCAAAACATACCTGCTATAAGATAGTATGTCTAATTGCCTATGAGTTCCTTTCAAGGAGAGGACTAAGTTTCATAAGCAATTTCAGAGAGAAAAGCATTTTGTAAGGATTTGATGCAGTGGTATGAATGAGAGGATAGTTTGTAAAGCATTCTATCTGAAGTGCATGTAGTCTGTAAGGCACTCTACAGTATCTTCATTAGTTTATCTATGTTGTTTCATATTTTGATTGACTGTTTGCCCAAGGATAGACACAAGTTAGGGTTTACTATTTAGTTTGTATTCAATCATCAAGCATAAAACAAATATTCAAGTATATCTCTGTTACTAAGTGCATACCTATTGAAAAGGGATTGTGTTAAAGTAATACAGTTCATATTGCTGATTCCTTAGAGAGTGAATCAAAAGGTTAGCCTTCCTTGAGTTTAAACTCAGAAAAAGAAGAAGGATAAACATCCTTATGCCACTGTTATTTGTTATTACGGTCATAGTATTCCCTGTCAAGTTCTGTTTCAGATTTTTTCCAGTCATTTGAAGAGTGGTATCTTATTGATATAATCAGAAATATAATAGCATAGCAGTGAAGACCCTATCCACCATTTGAAGTTTACTTGAAACATAGTGAACTATCTAGGCAATACCTGCCTGAGTCCGTGGAGCTCAAAAATGAAGGAGGTGATAATAGGTATCCCCAGTGTTATCAAATACCTCAGCAATTAGCCTTTCTCTTGTCAAAAGGGAGTTTGCATTCAAGTATAATTAGTATACTGTCATTTTAAAGTTGCGGTGCAAGAAAAAGTGCTAACATGTTGTTTGATGTTTGCATAATAACCAGTGATATATAATGCTCTATTTTTTATTTTTTCATAATACCCATTGATATGTAATGCTCTATTCTTGATGTTTTCAGAATACCCATATGCATTTATAACAATAGATGCTGAAAAAGAAAATGGAAGGACCTATGATCCTTCTGTCTATATTGGAACTGCATATTGCGTTGAAATTTATATCCTTTTCTATGAATGTTACCTAATTTTTAACAAATTTTGTTAAGAAGTTATCTTTCTTGATTGTTTTTTACTAAAATCCTCCATTGTGGCTATGGTACAATCTAGATATTTTGCACATTCTCTGAGTGGTGTAGTAATTGTTATTTTATCTTAACTCAACTTTTACACCCCCAGTGCTGTTGAGTTCTTCTATATGATGTAAGGCTTTTTTAGGTTTGTATCAACTTTGTGAAATAATACAGCTATTCAAAGCTGGAAAATGTTATGAAATTGTAAGAAACAAAGTCTGTACCAAACTCTATTGAGTAGCTAAAAGTTCTTTTTAGCATTCATTTAGAAGTCTCAAAAAGTTGCGGTCTTTAAAAACTTGTAACCTATGCTGTGTGTATTCAATGACACAACTTGACATAAAATCGGCTAATCCCTTGCACTTGGATGGTGCAAGTGCTAGTTAATATTCTTAATGAGGGATATTGTAGAATTCAGTATTTGAGCCGATTAGCTAAAAAATGTCAGTGGAAGAGAGGATATGTCTCTATTTGATGCCTATATTGGAGCTTGGATTAGAGAGATGGGCTGAAGGAACAAGTATTGAGTGTCATCAATTAGTTGCTTGGTTTCCTTGTGTGTGGAAGAAGAAGGTATTGGAGCATTGTGTTGTGGATAGAGTTGCTAGTGTTTCCATCGATGTTGAATTTTTTTTTTGTCTAAATTTCATTTGGGCACATGGGTTTATGATAAATGTTTTATATCCTTGATGACACACTATAGTATTGGTTGCCAATGGGCATGCAAAGCTTAATTAAGGTGTAAGTTCAATATTTTTGAACTCATTAAAATTCCATTATTTCTTATGAAATTTTAAATAATGACATAATAGATTGATATTGGTAATCAATTATGTCCATATTTCTACAAATGTTTGTTGAAATGTCTCTTTATATTGGATGAATTGATGGTGGGTTTCTGATAAAAAATTTGAGACCAGATGTTCTATGATATAAAACTCATAAAATTCAGTATGGTATGCAAAATGTTTGACAAAATACCTATACATTGCAGATTGGGAATTTGTAAAAACATTGGTTACAATTTGGAGCAGAACATTCCAATAGTGAATCTGCAGTATGTGCACTGTGTTCAATTAGGTGATGGAAAATATGAGAAAGAGTCCTCTAAGAGAACGATTTAGGAAGTTATTCAAAATTATTAAGTGTGAGCCTTCATTGAAATTTATTTAAAGTTAAGATGAGTGACATGCTCTATTCTTTAGGAGAGCAACTTGAATTCTAACATTAATCCAAAAATGTTCTTCTTAGCAGGTTAAGGGAAATGGAAAAGTGTTTGACAAAATTGAACCATCTAGTTTTTGAAGTGTTGAAATGTTCAACAGAGGATTTTTTGGTTTCTTTACTCTAGTCCCAAATGATGAGGCATTTAGATAAAGATGTGAAACTTGCATTAAACTCTTTCCTTAGTAAAATTATGAGGATCTTAGCTCCTAATGTACCTTATAAAGATTAATGAGGGAGATTCTACAACCGACCATTGATATTTTCCATGGACTACACAATACCATGAGCTCTTCTTATGGTAGGAGGGCACTGAAGATTCTAGAATTAATGGCTAGTGTCTGAATTTATAATCTTATGATTGATTTGAAATGTGATGATCTCATTCTCAAAATGTTATAAATTTTCATATCCACAATCAGTAAAATTCATGAAGAAAAAATATTTTCTTGCATGCAAGACTTTATGATCCTAATCATTGATGAATGTGATGTTATTCCACAGTCTCTTATGCATCTATTGCTGGCTATTACGAGGAAAGAACAAAATATTTCTATAGCTGCATATGAGTTGGTCAGTAGTGTTTTCAAACAATGTGTGAAGCTAAAACCTTAATTGATTAATGAGGAGGCTGATGCACCAAATATTGATGGAGAGATTTCCATGGAGCATGAAGAACTTTAGGATGATTCCTTGGTCAAGTGCAAAAATATTAAGTATGAGGATAAGAATAATGAAATTAACAAAACAATAGTTTTTGACACACATTCAAAACAGTTAAATGAAGTTGATGGCATTTGTATAGATATTGGAATAGATGAGAATCTTCTTAACAGAGAGGTATAGGTGACTAGAGACACTCATGGAGAAATTGTTGATAGGTATGACATATGGCCTTATTTTTATGTGCATCAATAGTGTCAATTATTTTGATTTGTATGAACATAGGTGGAAGACTCAATTGGAGGTGATCATTGATAACCTTTTGTTTGAGATGGGTGATGGGAATACATATGACAACCCATTTTTTGAGTTGGGTAATGTGACTAATTTTTATTGCAACATTGCACTTGGTGGTAATAATAAGGTTTATGATTGGGGTGTTGACATGATCGGTGCTCTATTTCTTATGGATCATAATGAGTTTCTTCACAACTTGAGGCATAGTGTTTTTATTTTTAGAGAGGCACAATAGACTGGTGGAACAATATTTTTGAAGTTGACACGAGATCCCTGTATTGTTATGCATATTCATGATTGCTTGAGGACAAACAATCTCTAAGGATGGAGGATTGTAATGCCTTTTTTTTTGGGACATTAGAAGCCAATCAAACAAATAATTTTTAAAGTTGTCACGCCATATCAAATTAAATGACAACTTAATAAAGTATTAAAATGACTTATTTGGAACCTAATGAAAATTAATAAAGTCATTTTAATTTAAAATAGGGGAATAATAAAGAGACATAAAATAAATTCCAATAGATAGGCAGAGGGAAAATGAAGAGTCAAATAGATGTGGTATTAAAGAACATGGAAGAGCTCTTTTTCATCATGCTTGGTTTATTCATTTCTTTTGACATAGCTCTGAGATCTTCTCATTTTAGTTCTTGTTTCTCGAGGATGGAAACCCTTGAGATTATTTGAATGGATTAGATGGAAAACCAATTCCTTTCTGGAGGGTGGATTCATGACAGAGTTCACAACTAGGCCTATTTGTGAAGTTTATTTTGAAGATAGACTCGTAGTATTTTGAGGTATTCCATATCTAATTTGAAAATGATATTGTAATGTTTTATCTTCATATTTAATAACAAGGTTCTATGAATTTTAAAATAATCTATTCGATAATTACAAATTAGTTGCATGCAGTTTGTTTGTTAGAATGTTTCTGATACATTTTGAAAAATATGGAGAAAATATTTGTTGAGTGTTGTTTTACAAAATTCAATTGATAGAATCCAAGATCAAATTTACTCTCTTGAAAGAATAAAAAAGTTATTCCCAAGGTTCTCCGTGGTTGTGGTACAACCGCTTGGTAAGCTCAGTTGAAGATAAATGTGAATGTTCTCAAGGAGGCCTTTGCTGGTACTTTCAAGACTTCAACCTGCAAAGAAAACTTTAGTACCTTTTGTATTTTTTTCCCAATTTATCAAGGCATTTAATTCACTAATGACACAAAATCTATGCTAATCCCTATGATGATTACATATTCTATCCAGATTTCTAAAAGATCAAAAGATTTGGAAAACAAGAATTAAGAAAATTTACTGAAATGAGATCCTAATGGACATAAAATATTGTTGAACATTCCTTGCAAATTGAATGATAGAAACATGGAAACCCACATAATATGAATTAGATCATGTCACAACTCTATACCCAATAGATGCAATCATTTAGAGAAATGTTTATCAAGATGTAAGATTTCAAAATGTATCAAATCGTGAAGCCACAAGTATGTGCACATTGCTCCTTACGATCCCGTTACTGCCCTTACTAAACCAACATGGTTTACTAAAGAGATTCAACATAGGAAGAGAGTTTATATATAAAAAGAGGACATAGACATATCCTTACTAGGTCACGATTTCCACCAAGCAGAGTTCAGTGTGCCCGCAAGGATAATGTCCTATTTCACTCAGGATAACAAGGGCCACTGGAAAGAACAAGTGGAAGTCTGTACAACTAGTGCCACCTAGACAGAAATAACCCAAGAGGATTACACTTTTTATGAGGTTTATTTAGGAGAGCCTACAAGAGAAGGAAACAAGACATTGGAAACTCTAGGCCTAAATCATGCTCTAGGCTTTATGGACAAGGATGAAGAAAAGATAAAATCACTGATTGAGAAGAATGAGGTATTAAACAAATTCATTTTTAAATTGGTGGGTCCCATTGAGCCAAGTTGTCCAGAAACCTCATTACAGGCTGTCTCGGAGAAGAAGGCTACTCCAGAATTGTATGTTTCATAGTATATGTGAGTTATTTCAAAGTAATGTGAGTTATTTTAAAGTATTTGGAAGTAGATGCTATATTATAAAAAAATGAGGTAGATATGGTAAATTTTATTCTAAAGGAGATGAAGGAATATTCTTAGGATATTCTACAAAGAGAAAAGCTTACAAATGTTTGAACAAATCTACTAACAAAATAGTGAAAAGTGCAAATGTGAGAATTGATGAATTTGCAAAGATAAATGACGACAACGAGAAGGAACCTGAGGATTATCTAAGATTTGCATATGTTCAACTAGATGTTCCTGATACCTTATTGAAAGAACACACTAAGTAGGAAGCTAAACGGAGAGAACTACAACTTAATGATGGAAATGAAGTTCCACCAACTATTGAGCCTGTTCTAGCGAAGTATGTGAGGTGACACCACTCACCGAGAAAGATAATTGGAGACAAGAATGCTAGAATTATAAAAAGAAGCAAGGTAAGAGATATTACATGCTTAATTTCTAAATTAGAGACAAGAAGAGTAAAGGATGCATTGGAGAATGAAGACATGGTTAAAGCTATGAAAGAAGAGTTAGATCAGATTGTAAACAATAACATAGGGAATTTAGTAGTGAGACCTAAAGATAAAAATGTTATTGGTACAAAGTTGATTTTTATAAATAAATTGAATGAAAATGGAAATGTAATCAAAAATAAAGAAAGAATAGCTTGCAAGGGGTATGCACAAGAAGAAGGAATTGACTATGGTGAAAATTTTGCACATGTTGTAGATTAGAAGGAATTAGAATTCTACTAGCATATGCAACTTACAAAGGATTTAAAGTCTATCAAATGGATGTCAAGTCTGGAATTCTCAATGGTAATCTTGAAGAATAAGTTTATTTAGAACGACCATAAATATTTGTTGAGAATAATAACAAGGAAATTGTATGAAAACTGCAGAAGGCACTATATGGTTTGAAACAAGCACCCCGAGCTTGGTATGAAATATTACATGAATATCTAATTAAGATTAGATTTAAAGAACTAGTGATAACGGTAATGTGTATTTGAAATGTGATAGTAATAATAAGATTTTGATTACTGAGATATTTGTTGATGACATTATTTTTGGAGGCAATAACACATTATGCAGATCTTTTTCTTAAGAGATGAGAAAGGAATTTGAGATGTCCATGATAGGGGAGATGAAATTCTTTCTTGAACTACAGATTCAAGAAGTCAAAGATGGGATCTATATTACACAATCAAAGTACATCAAGGAGATCCTAAAGACTTTTGGGCTGGAAGACTCAAGACCGGTTGGAACACTAATGATCACAATTTGCAAGTTATCAAAGGAAGATGAGTCAAAGCAAGTAAATGAGACACTCTATTGATCAATGATTGGTAAGCTACAGTATGTTGTACATAGAAGACCTGATATAGCTCATGTAGTTGGTATTGTTGCAATATTTTATGCTGATACAAAGGAATCAAACATGTCCGCGGTTAAAAGAGTATTTAGATATTTGAAAGGAACTGAGGACTTTGGTCTACTTTACAATAAAGGAGGAAATTTTGAATTGAATGTCTACACTGATGCTGATTGGACCAAAAAAATTCATGATAGAAAAAGTATAAGTGGAGGAGATTTCTTTTTACAAGAAAGATTAGTAACATGGCTAATTAAGAAACAAAGTTGTATATTCAGTCTACTACCAAGGCTGAATATGTTGCTGCAACTATGAATTGTGAAAACATTGTATGGATAAAACAACTACTTGAAGGTATGAAAGAGGAGATTACTGATCCAGTAACTATTTTTTGTGATAACACAAGTAATATAAACAAATAAAAGAATCCAGTAATGCATTCTAAGGCCAAGCACATCTCTATCAAGTATCATTCCTTGAGAGAGAAAGTTCAAGGAAATCATGTAATGTTGGAGTATGTGAACTCAAAGGAGAAATTAGAAGATATATTCACTAAGCCACTACCAAAGGATTCTTTTGAGCATCTATGAGGTAAATTAGGGGCCCTACCTGTATCCAAAATTCATTAGAGCATGATGCGTGTTGCATTAATTCTAGGACTCAATAGAATATCTATTTTGTGAGTTGATGCTAGTGTTCACACTTTAGGTGTTTCCTAAAGTTGTGTGAAGTAATTATGTATGCAATGAGTTATCAGTACATGCAAGGTATGATTCACTGCCTAAACAAGTTTTCAAGAGTATGAACCTTTGGATTGTTGTCAATGAGGGAGAATGAATAATTGATGAATACAAAGAAAGAGGGAGAATAAGATAGAAGATAAAGAGAGAGAATATGCATAAATATGTTAAGAGAGAATTATCACAAAGGGAGAAAAAGATAAAAAACTCAGAGAGTAAAAAAATAGAGATGTTAGAGTATGCCATCATCAATTGACAATGTTTCCATCAATGCCAAAGAGGGAGATTGTTACTCAACTAATGGAGATGATGATGAAGACTGAGCTAAGAGGTATACAAGTTTGTAGAAAGGATTAGGTCAGTTGTTATCTGGTCATTTATATCAAGCAATTTACTTCTGGTTCATATTGAATTTCTATATCTTTCAGAGTTGATTTAACTGGGCAATAGATAAAGACCAGACAATGATAAGTGTTAGAATAACTTAGAGGGGGGGGGGGGGGGGCGAATCGGTGGTCTCAAAAATTAATCCAATAAACATCTAGTTATCTTTAGTCCTACAAGATGTATGCCTTTAAACATTCTTATGAAATAACTATTGCTCGGAGCTCACTTTTTATTCTTATACTTAAGCTTTACCGAATAACAGTCTAGTATTTACCGAAATACAATAAATAAATTAGTGTTTACCGATCATCATAGTTTAGTAATGTGTAAAGAAAAACATCAAAGAGATGAACCATATACACATTTGACACATGGATTTTTAATGTGGAAACCTTGTTAAGGGAAAAACCACTTGGGAATGGTAACCCAAAATTTTCACTATTATGAAGTGATCTCGGTGAAGAGCCAACCCTATTAAAGGTTACAAACACACTATTAAGTGTGACCTTGTTAGAGGATTTAAATATAATAGTTTTTTCACTTGATATTTCGCATTCACTATGCTATCTTCATGACCAAACTTTTCGATACTCCTTGGGATGTATCTCAATATATAAATGATTGTTAAGTCCTTCTCTGTTAAGAGACTTTGTAATCCAATGGTTAAACTCAAACAATAAATGATATCTTCATAAATAAAACTTAGATTTTATAGATGTTTAGATCTATTGTAAGTTCATAATACCTTTCTAATCAATGTTTCTCTTTAATACCTTTTCTCCACTTCTTTATGCTCGGTGATGCTATTTCTCTGTTTCTCAGTGTCCGTAGAAAAATTTAGCTCTTGTTCTTCATCTTGTTCGATGAGGAGTGTATGAAGACTTCTTTCTTCACCAGTATTCTCTTCAACATCTTCTTCTCTACTCACCCCTTATTTATAATGAATTAGCTTGTCTCTTTATAGACATGATTTTGACCATTTCTAAGTCCTTGTCTTTCTTGTTCTTAAAGTGATCCGTAAATCTTTCCATTCTTTCTTTAAAGCATGCTTCCATTTTATCCCATAGATTTATCCTTGACAACTGGAATAAAAGTAGCTTTAAAACTCTAGCTTATCTCTTGTTTTGAACTTGTCAATGAAAAAAATGTAATCAATCAGTTAGCTCCTACTAGCTATGTCTTTTGTCATTTCTGAACTTCAGTTTTGATTGGTGTTTAACTCCTTGTTTGCTCGGTCTTGACTGCAGTTGTCCTCGGACATCTCTATCCGTTAGGGTTGTTTATCTATCAGGAAACACTGCGACTTCCAATTCTTCTTGGGTATCTCTTTGGTTTCTCGTCAGTAATTCTTTCTCGGGTATCTTTCTCGAGTATCACTGTGACTCTTCTCTCAGGGTTCTCTATCTGTTGGTGTGCACTGTCCGTCAGTGTCTATTGTCACTTGGTGTATACTAAACTTTTATGCATTACTGATAACATAACCATTATTCCTTTGGTTCTTTGAAGTCTTTGAAAATATGAATATGACCAATCAGATTATATAAATTTGACATCAATGACAATACAATACACTAACTGATTTAATGTCATGCATTAACTCTCTGCATCTCGGTGATCATCAACTTAACAACTTCAGGCATTCAATCGGTTAGAGTTCATCAATCTCTCCCTTTGGAATTGATGGAAACACACTACGTACTACTAATACATTATGAAATATATCAGTTGTAGTTCATCAAACCCTACCAAACTTATTTTCCTATAACCAATACAAATGTATGACTCTTGGTACGCTCTTTTATCTTAGATTTGATTCTTGCAAAGTACTTTCTTCAATCTTCATTCCCTTCACTAGATGGATGTAGCAACTTCTGATTCTATCTCTCCCTTTGATTGTTCCTCTCTCTAATGGATGTCTCTTTTTCCTTTGATAAAAATATGTTTTATAGAATACTTCTCTTCCTTTGGATGTATTCTCTCCCTCATGACGTTCTTTACTCTGATAGATATTTCATATTAAGTCATCTCTCCATCACAAGTTACATCTCTCCCTTTGACAACAATGCAAAAGTCATTTATTTTTATTTAATATATTCCTTGAATTTCCTTTCCATCAATAATATAGATCTGTATTAGCCAATTAATGTCTCTCGTGTTCAGTGCAGATAAGTACCTTGCTGTGTACAGATGTATCTTTGCAATCCATCTCTTAGCTTGCATCAACATGAATGATCTTCTGAATGTGTGTAGGCTGATGCAACCTCCTAGTCATCTTAGTGACCAATAAACAAGGGTCAGACCCCTAGTCTCTTTCTCAGGTACTCAAATGTATCTTTAGGCAATGGCTTGGTGAATATGTCTGCTAATTGCTCCTTGGATTGAACATATTCCAGTATCACCTCTTTCTCTTGCGCCTTTTCTCTCAAGTAATGATACTTGATAGCAATATGCTTTGTCTTAGCAAGCATGACAAGATTCTTGGAATTTTTTATTACACTTGTATTATCATAATAGATAATCACTGGTTCAAGAATTTTCATATTCATACCTTCCAGTAATTTCTTGATCCATGCAATGTTTGAGAAATTTGTGGAAGAAACCACATTATTCTTATGTAGTATATTGTGAGATGCATCCTTGCCTTTTACTAATCCATGTGACAAGTCTGTCACCCATAAAGAATTCTCCTCCTATTGTGCTCCTTCTGTCATCTAATTTTCCAGCCCAATTAGCATTTGTATAGACTTGAAGCTCAAATTTTCCTTCCCTTTTATACTATAATCCATAGTCCTCGGTATTCTTTAGATATCTCAGAATTCTTTTGACAATAGTCATGTGTGATTCCTTGGGATTAGTAGAGAATATTGCAACTATTCCAACTGCATGTGCTATATCTGGTCTAGTATGAACAACATACATTAGTTTTCCAATCATTGATCTATATAGGGTCTGATTTACCTTGGGTGACTTGTCTTCCTTTGTCAGTTTGCATCCGGTTGCCATAGGTGTTCCAACTGGCTTGGAGTCTTCCATCTTGAATATTTTGAGAACTTCCTTGATGTATTTGGAATATGTGATGTATATGCCTGCATCCTGTTGAAGAATCTGTAGACCAAGAAAGAATTTGATCTCCTCAAACATTGAAATTTCAAACTCTTTGCTCATTTCATTAGAAAATCATTTGCATAACATATCATTACCTCCAAATATGATATCATCAACAAATATTTTAGCAATCAAAATATTATTATCGACATCTTTTAAATACAGATTACATTTTTCACTAGTTCTTTCAAATCCAATGCTTATGAGATAGGAGTGAAGTCTTTCATACTATGATCTTGGTTCCTATTTCAATCCATAAAAGGCTTTGTGTAGTTTGCAAACCATGTTTCTCTTTTTTGGTTCAACAAACCCTTTTGGTTATTCAATGTATACCACTTCTTCTAGTATTCCATTTAGGAATATAGATTTGATATCCATTTGGTATACCTTGAATCCTTTGTATGCAACATTAGCAAGCATAATTATGAATCCTTCTAGTCTAGAAACAAGTGCAAAGGTTTCTCCCTAGTGAATATCTTATTCTTGTGCATACCCTTTGCATTGTTGGAAAGTGACAATGTAAGCAATTGTTATTTTGTCATTGATGTCAAACCTTAATTGGTAAGACTATTGTTATCTGTTTAAGTACCATATCTACTGATGATGAAGAAGATTTAACAAGAGGACCAAGTGAATGGTTGAGTTAAGGCAATTCAAAGGGTACTTGATCAGTTGGCACTCTGGCAAAGTAATTTGTTGTTTATCTTTCAAAGATAGTTTTTCTGGTTGTTATGTGCCGAGAAAGTTTGGCTTGTGCTGAGAAAAGTTTCTTATGACGAGAAAAGTTTCTCAAAGCCAAGCAAAGTTGCTTGTGCCAAGAAAAGTTGCTTGTGACGAGAAAAATTTGTTCATTTTCGAGCACCATTGAAATTGTCGAGTGAAAACAGTGATGTTGGCCGACTTATAGTAATTGGATTAATGATGAGATTTGA
Organism: Thuja plicata; assembly: GCA_018584345.1. Classification (NCBI taxonomy): domain Eukaryota; kingdom Viridiplantae; phylum Streptophyta; class Pinopsida; order Cupressales; family Cupressaceae; genus Thuja; species Thuja plicata. The sequence continues at coordinate 2,239,654 of MU226059.1, read as the reverse complement.
GATCTCTGGCTGACTTAGTTAATTTTATTGGGATATGTAATGTTAATTAAAGATTGATCCACGTCATTTAATGTATGGGTATTCATAATTAATGCATGGTTTCAAGATTTAATTAGAGTCTACTTTGGAGAAGTAAATGTAATGACAAGATGGGATGATTCATTGGATCTGACCTAACCTAAGATCTACGATCTTGTTTAAGTGGCAACAGATTTATCTGACCTAGACAGAGAGGTATATTATAACCTAAAGGGGTTATTTCACAATGTAGTGAAGTGGATGTGTATGGAAGAGGTTTGCATAGTTGATTTATTGTTTGGCATGATCTAGCAGAGAAGGCAAAAGGTAGAAGAAGAAAGTTGCATGTGTGATTGCTTGATGGATTTCCAAGTAGATCAGAAGGTTGAAATGAAAATGTAGGCTATCTAGTAAGTTAACATTAGAGCTATAATTGGATCTGAATTTGCAAAGTAAGTTGTATGTACCAGATCACAAACTACTAATTACTTTCTTACCATTGTATAAGTTAAATCCTTTAACAAGGTTGACTTAACAGTCATTTGTATAAATTCTCTAACAAGGTGACATTCAGGTGGAATGTTCTATGTCCTCTAACAAGGCCACTCCTGATAGGGTGATTAAATCCTTTAACCGGGTCACACCTAGCAGTGTGTTATTGTAACCTTTAACAGGGTTGGCTCCTCACATGCATCACTTCAAAAGAGTGAAAACTTGGTAGCATGTTACTGGTGGTTTTTCCCATATTGGGTTTCCACGTTAAATACTTGTGTCAACTTGTGTGAATGCTTAATTGATTTGCTTTACTGTTATGTTTCTGCAAGTTAATTTCAACTGACAGTAATCTGCATGATTAAAGTTGTCGACATATGCTACTACTGCCGACTAGATCTGAAGCATAGAAAGTTTTATTTGCTATATCTAGACCTGAGGATAACTGATTCACCCCTCCCCTCTCAGTTATTCTAAATTCATTCTAACAATTGGTATCAGAGCTTTGGTCTCCTGAAAATAGTTTGAAGGTACTTGGAGCAAAAAGATTAAGATGTATAAGGAGGTTCCCAAGCTGAACAAAGATAACTTCCTTGCATGGTAGAGCTTGATGAAACTACATTTGGATGGTATTGGAGATGATTCTAAGTGACTTATTAAACATGCCTATGTACCACCTTCTACTCCTCTCTCACCTGTACAAGTAAGAGAAAAGCAAGAGCATAATCAAGCAATGTTGGAAAATGCCTCCTCATTGAGCTATTCAGACTTTGATGATATAAAGAACTGCATAAATGCTAAAGAGATGTGGGACAAACTTGTAACTGTCTATGGTGGAGACACAAATGTGCTAAGAGCTAAATCAAAAAGTCTAAGAGGTAAGTTTGATGAGATGAAAATGCAAGAAGGTGAAAATGTCATTCAGTACTATGGTAGAATAAAAGAAGTTGTAAATGTCATTAGAGGGGCTAATGGAACTATTGATGAGAACAC
>MU226059.1:2192245-2208354 GCA_018584345.1 Thuja plicata | reverse complement strand
TATATATATATATATATATAGGTGATCTGAAATCTATATGTTCAAATTTGATGTGAAACAGTAAAATCAACATATAACCCTATCAACTAGTTAACTTCACAAATAAATCCCATCAAAGGAGGTATGCTGAATTGGGTGTCAAAGTGGATAACTTTAACCTCATGAATCCAAATAAGGCTAATGAATGATCCAAAGGGCATGAATATGCTATAAAGATTAATTGGACATATGAAGGTATGTACAGAGGAAATTCAAGCCTGGGGCTCAATCCCAACCCAGACATCAGGATCACCAAAGCCCATAGATCTTGGAGTCCTTGTGGCCTACTGTCCTTGTTCAACCCTGTGAATCACTAGTTCCCACACTCAGGGTCTCTAAAGCCATCCCTATTCTTGATATACTCCTTATCTACTTTACTGTTAGAGTAATGACCAGTCCATACCTCTAAGCTAGTGAATTATGTAAGAAGGTAGGAAGAAGGCGTAGTTTCCTTTGGATTGAAGGTTCATGAAATTTATATTTATCCAACTATATCCAACTAGCTAATGATCCATATGTTAGTCATATTTTATAAAGAAAAATTACAAAATAGAATACCCGTAGAGATTTGTTAGTGAAATATGACAAAAAATGGTTTTCTAGTTTTTTGAAGTTTTAGTCTCAGCATATATATATATATATAGATATATATATGTTATATAGATATAAATGTTAACTTATATAAATAAAAACATATATATCTATGTATGGAACCGATTGTGTTTAAAAAGTGTGTATGCCTTTATATTATTTTTTGTGATTCAAAGGGTCTCCCTTTAGGGATTAAATACTGATTAATGCAGTTCTCCATGCCCTTGTTACACCAAGTATTGAATACATTTTTTAGAAGGTTATCAGATAATATTTAGCTAGAATGACCACATAGGTAGCCTTGCTATCCTTAAGATTCATATTAACATTTAAACAAAGGGTCTGTTGGGGAAGTGATCATTCAAGTTAAGACTAAAGCATCGATTAAGATAGCTAATTGAGTGAAACATGTTGATCATATTATTTTAAAATTTCAAACTCTGAAAGAAGATACAATAGGTGAAAGTAGCTGAATAATCAGTTAACAGCTAGAATCTAGATGAACTAGAGGACCAAAGCAAATCATAATGCTCAACGTTCATCCTCGTCCACTCGAGAAGCATCATCAGTCGGAGAAACAATTCTCTATCTTTTATTTCTGTGATGATTTCCTTCTTCCATCCATACCTCAATCAATTCTTTAGAATTTGAATCATCAAAGCATATCCTATCTGTTTCCCCTACATCATCATTGTGCCAATAAGAGTAGAACCAGTTTCCCTCATTATGAATCCTTAGGTGCATAAAGGCCATTAGGAAGTCTAGATTTCTCTTGATAACTGGTTCTCTAGAGAGAAGGCATGAAAATATTCAACTATCATGATGGGATAGGTCGGGGCTGGCCTCCCTTTAATTTTTGGCAGATCATAGAACCTAGGCATAGTGATCATGCAGTCTAATTTTATATTGTGAATAACTTTATCAATGTTGCCTAGATATTTCCTTTTGAAAATCCACAAACATAGTCTTCCGATATCCTCTTTTGTAGGATCTACATAAATGGCTGATGCAATGAACATAGTTGGAATTTCCATATTGACCCTATATTTGTTTAAGTTAGAAAGGAATTCTTGGCCCAGGATTCTATACACTACTCTTAAAACAATGGATTGAGAGTTTAAGAGGACATATTTGAGACGCTTGGTTGTGATCTCTCCATCAAAGGCTATCTGAGAGTTAGCACTTACTAACTTGATTGGAGTTGTCATAGTGCATCCAATCTCAGATAGCCAAGGATATGCTCTCAAAGACGCAATAGGAGGCTAATAAATAGCAAGGATATCTCCCTCGGGAGGTGAAAAGTTCCCCCATTGTATCGATTGCCTTATTTCAATTCGCCACTTGGGAATTTCTTGGAGAAGAGCCAGAGTAGAGGGAAATGAAATGTCATAAATTGGAAATGGAGCGGGAGCAGAGGGAAATGGAAAGGGAGCAAAGGATAATGACTTAAGTTGAATCTATAGTTGTGTTCATTATCTTTGAACATTTTAAAATAAGATTGGGGAGGCTTATCCTTACAAGATACAAGACATAGGAAAGGGAGGAGTTAATACCATTCGACCCCGACTCTTTGAAATCCTTAGAAGGATAAATGACTTCCCAAAAAGGATGTGTCTTTTGAAAATCTAGCATCTAGATTCCATATTATTATTCCTCTATTGTAATTGCAGAATAGAGACACTCCTTTAATCACAACATATCAGTTTTTGAATTTATTTTCTGGAATCCTTGGTTAATAAGGTTTAATTGTGATAATATATGTTCATTTCTACAAAGGAATAATGTTCGTGAACAAAAGAAGGTAAAGCTCTAATGCCTATTCGCCACCTCTGTAATTTTTTATGATTGCTGCATGAAGGGTAACTGTAAGTATGCAAGGATACCAGATATAACCCCTATATATTAATGTAAACATATATGTATATATGCCTTAATATATATACGTCTAAATTAAATTTATGAATATAATTATATATAGATGTCTATATAAATACATATTTATCTATATTAATATGTACCTATTTACTATGTATGTATGTTAATTAGTATTCATATATAGATATCCTTGAGCTCACTGAAGAGTCATAAGTGTGAGAGTTCATAAGTAAATGTCTGTCCATGTATGTGTGTGTGTGTGTGTGTGTGTATATATATATATTGGATTGATAATATGTTTTACAATAATATAACCCTATTCATGTATATATATAGACATAAATGTGAGCCTAAAATATAAATATGGATGTATGTATATATACCTCTAGGACCTGAAATAGTTTTTACCTATCTTACAGTGCTGGTCAAATATTAAAGTTACAAAATTGTCATAAATCTATACAAAAATAGATGTATGTAAGTGATATATAAAATCAGACTATCTTTCTTAGTTTGTATCTATCTATCTAGATATCAAGACTTTAACTATAAGTATTTTTGCCAACAATGAGCCCAGTTGCCCTGATTGAATGGAACTTGTATTCAAAGAAATCAATCCTTTTGGGCCTAGACTAGGAATTAGCTTTACCTAGAAAGGATACCGACCATCTATGCCTTTTACTTCCCTATTAATAGGGGAGTGTTCCATTACTGAGTTTTAATAGAGCCCATAAGAAAACAGAGAAAGTGTTTGCTTAATCATTCAGAATTGGTTTTATGAAACTTGCCTAGTTTATGAGCCTTTTCTCCCTTAAACACAAATTTTCTAGTTGGGAATAATGTTCAAGGTGAGACCAAAAAAAAAAGACCATACCTCTTTGTTCTTCTGGTTTTACTTTATTATCCTTGTTAAAACTGCTTAGGCTGCTACCCCAAGAGCCTTTATTACAAAGAATAGCCACCGCCATAATCTTTGGGTATACTTCAAGCCTAAATTTAAATGAACATGGAAACCCTTGTCAACATGAAAAAATAATCATCCTTACATAGATATAACTTAAAAAACAAGAAATTTTATGTTTTTTTTTTAATGTCCTCGCTAATAGTAATATACTATTGATAATTAAAAAGAGTTTACAATACTAGTACTGTTTCAAGTGTTTACTTCACCAAAGCTTGTTCAAACTAGTACTACTTAAATTAGTATCTGTATTAGGCCTATGTATACAAAAACTTGCAAATAGATAAACAAAGAAAACCTTATATGAGTTCATAGATTGCACAGAGTTATAACCAGGCTATTCTCACAAAACCTAAAACTTTTATACTGGTCCCATCCTGTTAAACTTTATGCAGCGAGTCACAATTCCATTCGCCTTCATTTTTATTGACAATTATAATGACAACATCCTCTTCATCCACGGACCCAATTTGTCTTGAGCATCATTTTACTAATGGAGCCAGCATGCGAAAGTCCTCCATTGTCATCATCTCAAGAACCTCAGGGATGTTGAAGCCTTTGTCTTTCCAGTAATTCAACAACCATTCCTTATCAGTGTTGGTCTTGAGTACTTCCCTAAATAGGAAGTCCATATTACGTTTCATCTTAGGCCAATGCTCTTCAAAACACATCTCGTATTTAATCAGTAAGATAGGCACTCTCTAGTCATTTGGAGTCTCCTTTACTTTGTCTATCTCAGACCTCATGGTGGTTTCTGTAAAAGGGATGATAAGATCAGGGATGATACTATGGACCATCTTATCCAATCCTCCCAGAATGTCATTCACAAAGATGATCTTTGCAACCTTTATGATATTGACTTTCTCAAACCAAAAAAGGAAGCCAGAGTGATAAATTCACCTATGATTGACCAATTGGTTCTAAATGTAAATTCATTCTCAAAGTAACAATATCCCAAGATTTTCTCTGTGGCTCACCTCACAAGATCTGAGAGTTGGTTTAAAATTTTATTCCATCACTCTGGTTTAATTGTTCCTCAAAATGCCATGGCCTTCGAATTGCTCAATATAAAGGTTAATAACCTTGACTCCATCTCTAGACTGACTTGTCTACCCAAATATTGAACCAATACTTCTTTGGAAAGAGAGGTTATCAATAAGTCTTAATTATAGAGATATCGATCCGAAGTATTTAGCTCTTCTCATTATTAACCTTCCCTTTGAAAATCCCTCAAACTTTACAAGATCTTTGATTTAAGCTTACATGTATAAAAGGTCTTGATCCCAATTAATGCTTCCCTTGCCATTGTACCACTATATATCTTGTTAATAAGTATCTCTCCTCTAAATAAGATGTTAGCTTACATGGGCTCCTTTAAGTGATCCTAATTCAAAGTGCATATCTCTAAGTTTAGAGATTAAAATACCTCTCAGGATGATACTTATTAAACTAGGAAGAGTGTTGGCTTACCTATGACTAAATTGGGGAAGGGTTCTGAAATCTAAGACAATAATTTTATATTAGAATAACCATATTATAAATACGATGTCAATTTAGGTTTATAAATAATATTAACTACCTCAATAAATGTGCCATGACTCTGAGCCTTGGGAATCATTATACAAGGCCTGATTGTGATTAATATATGAATTAGCCAACTCATCTAATCCTTGGAGCCATGCTACTAAATGATTGACTCTAATTATAACAAATTTTCCTAAACAAAGATGAAACATAAATGATGATGAGTCTGCAGTATTGGGCGAAATCCTTATCTTAGCATGATAATAATAATCTAAGGCCCCTAGAATGACATGATTTTTCTTATACGAGCAAAAGGAAGGGGTAGAAAAGGATACGAATTTATCATTTTTAAACTTAGAGTTTTATAGATTGATTCAATGTGTTCTTATTCTGAATTGGATGTGTATATATATTTATATACGGGTTGGTATATTTGTGTATTTCTCTGTTTTTATATAATTATATATAAGTGTGTTTATATATATGTATAAAAGTATTAATCTTATTTGATTATGTCAATGTTATTTACCTATGTCTGTATAACCTTCTATATAATAAAAGCAGTCCAGATTCCGTCCTACCACTTTATAATTTTGAGGATCTAAAATCAAGAATTTAGATTATGAATTGTACCTATTTTCTCATACCTATTTATTAATACTCCCGAGTTTACCTTGATACAAATCTCAGTAAAATCCTCAAAGTACTACTATGTGGCCATAACCCTCTATCAATTTTGTAGCACCCTTTCAATGTGCCTTCGAAGAAAAAATTGAAGTCAATTATAATTCGATGCCCTTAGGGATGCTTGCACTTATGAATATCTAAACCTTATGTTGATTAAAAATATTTATCTATATATAAGTAGATGTCTATTAATATCTTAGCAAAGGTAAGTATGGATGTGAGGGAGAATAAATGCATATACAGAGGGATCAACTGGTATAATTATATGTGTGTGTATACATATTTGTCCCTACATATGCACATATAGACAGACATACATACATACATACATACATACAAATATACATACCTATATACATACTTTCATATGTATATACATACATATATGCATACATACATACATACATGCATGTGTACATACATACCTACCCACATCCCTGCCTAAGAATGGTCATACATGCGTATAACTTTATATGTTAATGAATTTTCATAGTATAATAAGAAAATTTAGAGATAATAATCTTATTAAATGTATAAATATTGTTTTATAACCCTTGAACCCTGCCCTCTCTTAACTATAATAAAAAAGGATGATAAACAAACTACCTAGACTCAGGAGATACCTAAGACAAAGGATCTTATGCTAAGGATGACAAGGCTCTAGGGGGTAAGGAGATACGATCTGCTCCTAGATTAGCTAATTCATCAGCCCTTTTAGAGAATATCTTGCTAAGAGATATTGCTTTTGAAAGAAGCGCATTCATTCTCTAGTTGGGCGTTGATCCTATTCTGAGGGCATTAACTATAATAGTCGAATCCTCTTCAATTTCTAAATTTTTAATTCCTAGATCTTTGCACATTTTTAGTCCTTTAAATAAGTCAAGAATTTCTGCCCAATTGTTAGTCTCATACCCGACAGGAGAGGCTAATACTACAAATTATCTACCCTCGCTATTGTGAACACAACACCCAATTCTAGCTATTCTAGGATTTCCCCTGGACGCCCCATCAAGGTTTAGCTTAAACCAAATGTGTTGGGGTGGTGTCCAGATGCAACTTCCCTTCTAGAAGTAGAAATATTTTCTCCCAGACCAAGGAAGGGTGGAAGGACTAGGCCAACCCAATTTCCTCTAATTTTCTCATCCCAACAAGACATCTTTGCCTCTCTTTTTTGCTGACCCCTATTTTTGTTATTAGTAAACTCAATAATACTAGCTTCAATTTTGTTAATTAGTTGTCTCACTTCCATTTTCTTATCCCTAAAAATTCTTCTATTTCTTTCTTTCCATAACTCCCAAATCAGGATTGATGGAGCAGTAATCCATAGGTTAGCATAGATGCTCCCTTTCTTGATTTTTGGCCAAGCTTGGAGCATTCCAAGAATGGTGTTGGGAAAGGAAGATTGTCATCCTAGGTTACAGGCTAACCACTTCCATCACTGGTTTGAATAATTACATTTTAATAAGATATGTTTTAGGTCTTCTCCTTCTTTTACGCACAGGGGACACCTACTAGGCCCTTCAAAACCCATTCTCTTAAATCTATCCACTGTGAGTAACTTTTGGTGTAGGGCTATCCAAGTACACATACCTTCCTTATGGAGGCAATTTTTATTCCAGCAAAGTTTAATCGGCAAGTTTGTTTTAGGCCTAATTTTTTTACTTCTTATTACCTTATAGCCATCCTTCGTATTATATTCCCCATTATTTAACCCATCCCACACCAAGGAATCTATTTTTTGATTAAGAACCAAATATATTTTATTTAATAATTCTATTAGGAGTCTAGCCTCATCCCCAGGAAGATTAAGCTGAGAAAAGTCCTTCCATCCCCATCCTATGTCATTAGCTGATTCCTTAATGTAATCTTTGACTACTTTACCAAAAGAGGACTCCAATATGGGTCTGGATCTATTACAAGGGGTTTTATCCAATGCCTCATACCCTCCTCATGAATCATACCAAAAGAGTGCTTCCTCCCCTCTTCCTAAGTTCCAAGTAAGTCTACTTTAAATAATGAAGTGACATTCTAGCATGAAATTCCTGTAAGGAAACTCAGGTGCGGAAATAGCTTCCTACGCTAATCTCTATAGGAAAGTATTGTGCAAATTCTTTTAAATCCTTACAATTTCAGATTTGTTAACTACTTTAACAAAGATATTGCAACCACATACCATGCATATAGAAAATAGAGAATGACACAATGATATACCCTGGGGAAAACCTTTTGGTAAAAAACCCTAGCACTCCAAAACCTGCACAATGTATTGATCAAAACTATTACAGCTTACAATACACTTGCAATGCAAGTTCTTTCAGAAGATTTCAAAACCCTTGAAGACAAATCACGGTAGCATAAAATTTTCCAACAATACACTCACATCACCAACCCTTCGTAACCCTAAAAGACACTTATATCATGCGCTTCACTTTTAGGGCTACTCCCAAAGATAACCGTAGTAGGGTTTTACCATTCCCCGAACCCCACAATTGGGGAAGAGTGTACAGTACTCAAATTTATCAGTTGCCACATGTCTTCACCTGTCATTGAATCTTCCTGACATAGCTCTTACGTGTCATAGGAATCCGTCAACCGTTTTAGCCATGATCTCCTTACACACAATTCAAGATGCTGACACATCAACATTATTTGCAAGAAATACATTTTACAAAGCAAATAATAAGAATAGGAATTATCCAAGGTTGAGACACCTTATTCCTAACAATTCCAAATGCGAGACCCTCTAGGTGGGTTTTTTCCCTAAATATATTTATGGGATTATTATCTAAAAGATATTTGGATGTTAGAATTTTTTCCCACTTAGCTTGGGGATTTTTATATAGTCACCAAACTAGTTCAGCTCCTAACGCCTTGCCTTGATCTCCAATATTTTTAATGCCTGCACCACCTTCATCTTTTGGGAACATATTTTGTCCCATGCAATAAGGGGATATTTCTTATCCTCACTGGTTCCTTGCCAAAATAAGTTCCTTAAATATTTATTTAGTTCTAATTTTTATTATTAGGGAGATTAATGCAAGCTAACTAATAGATAGGCATTGAAGCTAAAACAAATTTGACCAATGTGGCTCTACTGGCTGACGAAAGTCACCTACCTTTCCAAGAATTCATTTTATTTTTGATTTTTTCTATTATTGGATTGTGTAATATTTATGTACTTACTCTTCAAAATTAATGTTTAACAATCAATTTGAAAATTTAATGTTATTATATATATATATTTTAAATGATTAAATTAAATTAAATTTTTTTCGTATCAAAGTACTCTATCTCCTATTTTAAAATAGTAGTCATAGTAGTACGTGTACTAGTCTCTAGATTATTTAAGTAACCCCATCACCGTGCAACCTTGATATAGAGTAATCTTTTTAAAGTGCATTGTAATAAAAGTAAATAAATAACTAAATCAATCCCTATTATGAATTCATATTATTAAAAAAAAGTAGATCTGTGCACCAGTAGATCTGCTAAGAACGATGGGGACAAATGATGGGACATCCCTGAGAGGAACCCCATCGATAATCTATAACGCATGATATGAGAAAAGTAAATCACTGGATAAACATGCAAAAATACTATGCAACTGATCTATCTTTGCTATAGCTGCAAGCTCTAAGGGAGATGGTATATCTACTGTCTTGTATGGATCAGCAGTAGAAGATGCATCCTATGTAGGTGGAGGAATGTGACCATAATGGGAGTGCAACATGTATCTATCTGCATGATCAAATGACATCTCATGTACCTATGTCACAATACTAGAATATACATCTGACCTGATTCGGTCATCAGGTACACTCTGTCCTGCACTTGTCCCTTCCAAAACTTTTGGTATGACCAAAAGGTTTGGACCCACCTTTGTCCACTTATTAGTGGGCACTGGGGCATTAGGCCCCCTAAATCTGTCTGATAATCTCCCCTTCCCTTGTTCAGCATGACCGGGAAAATCTGTGTAATCAACCTCATGATGCAAATGAAATTATGCAAACAATTGTTTGCAGAAATATAATGGAAGCTCATCCTTCTGGGGCCACCTATGAGGAACAGCCAACCATTGAGGATAAATAAATGGTGCAACAAGGTCATCCATACATCAAGTGGTCATATAACCTCTGACTTGGGCTCTGTCTCCTTAAAAAGGAAACATAGTCTTCACTTGAGCGGTGGAGACCTCTGAGTCAACCTGTCTATACTTCACAGCGCCAGTAACGCTGCGAGAGAGAGAAGCATAGAATGTATCAATAGATAAACTATCATATGGGTTGTATGATTGAACTGTGTCAATCATAGGAAAGAGGTCCTCTCTAATAATCTTCACCCTCTCCCTATTAGGGAGGGTGGATGACTGTATCCTCTCATCAAGAACCTCAATAGCTCATCTCAAATGAGTTATAGTACTCATGAATAACTCCTCTCTACCCTCTCTAGAATTGGCAGATCTATGAGAAGAGTGGGTTCTACCACCCCCCTATTCACTAGCATCTCCTGAATCTACAGGTGCATCCCCTCTACCCAATGCCATGTGTGATAGAAAAAATAGATATATAGATGCTCAAAAGTATAAAGAAGAATATATGTCTAGATCTTTGCACATACATACATGGTCCAATTCTAATTTAAATAAATAAATATTTTTAAACACGTACACATTATAAATAAATAAACAAGTGTTCAAACACTTGAACGCATATACATTTGAAAAAATGATTTAAAATAATATGTGTACATGTACATGTATATATCTGCAAAACTTGGTTTATTAGTCTAGTTGAATATAGATTGATGTTTAAAGGTTTAAAGAGATCAACTTGATTTATTTCTCAATTAATGTTTATCACGTTAGGGTTTATGTTGGTTAATGTTCCAATTTCATGTTAGTTTGAAAGAAAAATTCAATTTAGCACGTTAAGGTTTATGTTGATTTATATGTTTCAGTACAAATCATGTGTTAGTTTTGAATGTTAGGTTTCATGTTAGGGATCAATATGGTCAAGGTTTCATGTTAGGGATCAATATGGTCAGGGTTTTATGTTACGGTTCATGTTAATAATTATGTTAAATTTTTTGTTTCTATTTCATGTTTCAATTTCATGTTAGGGTTTGATGTTGGTTTCATATTAGGGTTTCACATGTTACCTGGTACATTTAAATGTTATGATTAATATGAACTTCAAGTAATACTAGAATGTTTTCTAATGTCTTGTAATATTTTCCTAATGTTTTGTAACTTTTTCTTAAGGTTTTGTTACCTGGTTCATGTTAGGGTTCTTGTTAGTGACAGTTTCATGTTAGGGTACAATATGGTTAAGGTTTCATGTTAGGGTTAATGTTAGAGTTTATGTTGATTTATATTTCGGTTTTGAATGTTAGGGTTCATTTGTTAGAGTTTATGTTTTCGTAAGTAACATTTTCCTGTACTATTTTGTATCATTTTCTTAATGTTTTGAAACATATGCAATAAAACTAAATTAATTAAAACTAAATAACATTTTCCTAACGTTTAGTAATAGTTTCCTAATGATTTGTAACATTTTTCTAATGTTTTGAAACATGTAATAAAACTAAATTAATTAACTAACTAACTAACATATGATTCTAACTAAAAAATAAATTTAAAACTACATTAAACAATATTTTATATTTTCTAAAATAAAAAATAACAAAATAAAAATAAAAAACATCAAATAATAGTAAAAATACATTAATTTAACATAAAAAAATTGAAAAACATTAAAAAAAAACCAAAAAAAATTCCTACCTATTTTCGGCTGAAGTACTCCTATTCCGCTCCTCAAATATTGGAAGGCGCTCAGTGCAAATGAGTCGCTCTAACCAAATTTTGGGGTTTATATAGTTTTATGGGTTCCGGCCGAAATGGGTCCGGCCTGACATGTTTCGACCGGAACCCTTTTGCGGCATCAACGCCACATGGCATCGTGTGTGCCCCACATATGTCCGGTCGAAATAGGTCTGGCCGAAAGGGGTCCAATCGAAATATGTCAAATGGTCCCCAAGTGTGACACAGTTTCATACTTTTACCCAATTATTCCACCTTATTAGTCATTTTCATCAAGATCATTGTTGGACATTCTAGCTGTAATGTCATATGCATGTTTCATAGTCCATTCACAATAAAATTAATCTATACAAGCTTACATTTTAATGAGGATTTTTTCTAACATGAAATAACATATTTAAAATTACACCAATTAGAAACTTCTTTAATAATGCAATACAGCTAGATATTATCTAATACAAATTGGATAGATCACTACACAAGATTGGTTCATAATTTCCCTCTTAACTTAATACACTCTTCTATATATCATGATTGATAATAGAGTAACATGTATCTATTAGCATTTAGAGGTACTGAGGGGGAGGGGGGGGGGGGTAAATTAGTATAGAAAAGTACTTAAATAATTTTACCACTAATCTAACAAAGTTAATCAGAAAATTCCAAACAATGAAACACACAATTGATGAAATCAAATCGAAGTAAATAACATAAAGAATCCACATACGCATCACACATAACACAAAATTTTTTCACATGGAAAACCTTGTAAGAGGGAAAAAACCACAGTGGGTGACACCCACAAGCCCACTACTGCAAGAAATGAGTTTTCCATGTTAGGAGCTATAAATACCCTTTCTAAGGGTTCACCCTATTAGGAGTGACTAGTACATTGTTAAGATTACAATCAAACTAGTTATGATCTACCTTGCTAGAGGATTTAAAAACTCCAATTAAGAAGTTGTAATGGACACCCCTGAATGCCCAAAAACTAAACCTACTGCTGATAGGAATTTTGTCAAATAGTTTGCAGCCAACTCCTTATTTCTCCGTTTAATGCTTTAGATCCCTTATGACTCCAGAAATTAAATGTTTTGCTTGTTTGTGTCTTTGCAAGAATTTGAAAACACTCAACATGAACAAGAAGGAAACTACAATAATAGGCAAATTGGAAACTGACTACTGCTGGTAAAATATTATTTCAATAAGAATCCAATACATGGCAAGTTATCAACTCATGAATTACTACAACATTATTGAATAATATTTCATTCAAATTTTTACAAAATCTACTGCTACGGTGGCATGAATAGTACCCATGAATAGTGTCACAGCTGCTACAGTGTCGTGGCTACTACAGTGCTACGGCTGCTACAGTGTCGCGGCTGCTACAGTAACGGTTGCTACAGTGATGCAACCAGCAAAAAACCCTCACAACTGCAATAATAATGAAGTTGGAACAAAGACTCCAAAGACCAATCCCAAGGATTGATGTCTAGAGTGATACAAATGAGGAAATCGTCCCCAATTGCCCAATACAAGTTGTAAACTGCAAACGCATCAATTCTTCTTCTTGTCAAGCATGCCCAACAAAGGCCACAAGCTCTCTTTTTATTTCCTCCTCATAGGGTCAACCCACTTTTCACAAGCAATGTGGGATAAAGTGTTTTAAAATATAATAATATTAAAGTAACACTTTATTAGTTTAACTTTTAATTTAAATGTCACTTTAATAAACTTCAGGCATTAAAATAAAATAGTAATTGAATTCAGAATAATACGAGTGATAGCTCGTCGGAAAGCTATCATCAAGGAGCATCAAATCCAATCACTAAATCTGACATCGCCCATGCCTCGCTAACTTACTAAAAATAGTAATTACTCCAATTAAACCACAAATCAACTCCGATTTGGCCAAACTGGAAAGGACTAGGCCAAAACATCTCAAGATCCCTTTGCAATCCATGTTAGCCTCCGGGACCATGTAGACATAGGCTAACTGCAACTCAATCTGGTGACGGCTAAAGTGGGGACATTACAGTCTGCCCCCCTTGAAATTGCTTGACCTCAAGCAATCTCATTCCTGCATTCTGCACAACCTACTCCTGCTCCCAGGTAGCATCCTCATCTAGCAAGTCCCTCCATTTCACCAGGTACTCCTTCACCACCCTGTTCCTGAGAGTCCTCTCCCTGGTCTCGAAAATAGTCTTAGGAACCAAAACCAACTTCCCCTCCTCATCCAAAGGGGGTAAATCTGCTGAGGGTACCACACGCTGACCAATGACATTCTTAAGCCTCGACACATGGAATACATTATGCACATGGCTACCCTCTGGAAGCTCTAACTCGTAGGCTACCTCGCCTACCCTGCGGATGACTCTGTAGGGGCCATAAAACTGAGGTCTCAATTTCTCTTCTCTGCTCTTCTTGAGCGATGACTGCCTCTATGGCTGTAACCTCAAGTATACCATGTCCCCAACCTCAAAACTGCGCTCCACCCTATGTTGATCAGCATACAACTTCTGCTGATTTTGTGCCTGCTGTATGTTCTCCTTGAGCGCTCTCAAAATGTCCTGACTATCCTGCAATAAATCTTGAGCTTTGGGTACTCTGCTGTCCCCTAAAACCATATCAACAAAACTCGGTGGCTCTTAGCCATAAAGTGCCATGAAGGGTGTCATCTTGATTGACATGTGGTAAGTCATGTTGTAGCAATATTCCCCCATGTGTAACCACCTCACCCAAGCTCTCTGTTGTGTAGTCACATAGTTTCGCAGATAACCCTCCACCCACTTGTTTACAATCTCTGTCTGGCCGCCTGTCTGTGGGTGATAACTAGTGCTGGGTGTGAGCTTCGTACCACATAATTGAAAGAGCTCCTGCCAAAAGGCACTCAAAAATCTGCTATCCTGATCACTCACTATGAATCTGGGAAACCCATGTAATCTGAACACCTCTCTGTAGAAAAGGTCTGCCACTTGTGCTGCTGTATAAGTGGACGGTATAGAAAAGAAATGGGAAAACTTCATCAAGCGGTCTACTACCACATATATGCAATCTCTCCCTTGCACTCTAGGTAGCCCGGTAATAAAGTCCATAGATATGATTTCCCACTTCCCGTCAGGAATGGGCAAGGGCTGAAGCAATCATGCGGGAAAGGTGTGCTCTCCCTTATTCTGCTGACACACTGCACACTCTCTCACATATATCTGCACATCATCCTTGAGTCCCTTCCAAGTGAATCTCTCACGGATCTGCCTATAAGTTTTGAAGATGCCTGGATGTCCAGCTGTAGGTGCATCATGGAATGCCCTCAAGATCTCCTCCCTAAACTGTGATGTAGGAATCAAATAAACCCTATCCTGAAATCTGATCAACCCATCCAACACCACATACCTGTCATCCTGAATGGTGCCCGCCACTATCCCAGAAGCCCAATCATCTCCCGCATACTCTGCTGCAATCCGATCTGTCCAATCTCCTGAAATCTCTGCCAGAGAACATAGGTGAGGTCTCCGAGATAAAGCATCAGCCACCACATTTTTCTTACCTTTGACAAACTCAATGTCAAAGTCATAAGCCTGTAATTTAGTAACCCATTTATGTTTCCTGTCATTAAGATCACGCTGGCTCATGAAGTATTTAATACTATTGTGGTCAGTCCTGATCACAAAATGCCCACCTACCAAATATGATCGGAATTTGGCCAATGCATGCATTATGGCCAACATCTCCCTGTCATAGATAGAATAGCTCCTCTCAACTCTCCGGAGCTTCCTGCTCTCAAATGCAATGGGATGTCTCTCCTGCATCAATACTGCCCCTATCCCATCTCCTGAATCATCACACTGAAGCTCAAATGGCTTCGTGAAATCAGATAGAGCTAGAACCAGACAAGATGACATCACCTATTTGAAGTGGTCAAAACATCTCTGCACTGCCTCTGTCCATGTGAAGGCCTCTTTCTTGGTGAGATCCGTCAAAGGTGCTGCAGTCTGTGAAAATCCTCTAACAAATATCCTATAAAAACCACATAACCCAAAGAGCCCCTTAAGCTGTGTGAGGTTCATGGGAGTAGGCCAATCCACAATAGCTTTAATATTTTCGGGATCAACCTGAACACCTTCTGCACTAATGATATGCCTAAGGTAAAGTAGCTCAGTCATGCCAAACTCGCATTTAGATTCCTTGGCATACAATGACTCCCTCTCCAGAATAGATAACACCTCCTCAAGATGTTGCAAGTGCTCCTCCCAGGTCTTACTGAAGACCAAGATGTCATCAAAGAAGATTAAAATGAATCTCCTCAACTGCCCCCTGAATACCTGGTTCATACAACTCTGGAATGTAGCGAGCACATTGGTTAGCCCAAATGGCATAACCATAAACTCAAAGTGGCCATAGTGACATCGGAAGGATGTCTTCTCGATGTCCTCTACTCTCATCCTGATCTGATGGTATCCAGATCGTAAATCAATTTTGGTGACGAAGCGTGCCCCATGCAACTCATCAATCAGCTCATCAATCCTAGGAATGGGATACCTATTTTTAATTGTTTTCCTATTCAGTGCTCTGTAATCGATGCACAAGCGCATCGTCCCATCCTTCTTCTTC
>MU226059.1:2170792-2188889 GCA_018584345.1 Thuja plicata | reverse complement strand
ATGCCCCGCTGACTTACTAAAAATAGTAAGTACTCCAACGAAACCACAAATCAACTCCGATTTGGCCAAACTGGAAAGGACTAGGCCAAAACATCTCAAGATCCCTTTGCAATCCATGTTAGCCTCCTGGACCATGTAGACATAGGCTAACTGCAACTCAATCTGGTGATGGCTAAAGTGGGGACATTATAGAAGTTATCCTGTTAAAGGATTTAAAATAAAGATCTAATAGGATCTACCTTGCTAAGGGATTTTACTTGCTACAACTGTTAGGGAAAAATGTAAGTAATGATCTATAGAATGGTACTACTTGCCTATCATATCCAATTTTCTCTTTTGATTTATGATTTTGTACTAATATTTTCTTCTTCAATATCTAATCTTCCAACTTGAAAATACAGTCGCAACCCTAAATCAAACAATTTAGAACACCTTATATAAGGTTGTTCTTAGGTCGCTTAAGACCTAAAAATTTCCATCACAATCAACCCAAAAGATTGAATAACCACCTAGAAATCAGTGTCAAAAATACCTAATATGTTAGCCTCAAATGTATATATCCATGTTTAGAACTAATAGCCAACCTTAGATCCACCACCTTAACCTATTTAATATAAAACTTTAATCGGTGACCCAATAGGTAAACTGTCTTCTCCACCAAAAACATAATTCACTCAAAACAGTAAATTAACTATTGCGATTGAAATCATGGATTCCTCTTACCAAATAAAAACCTTCTCTATGATCGCAACTCCATATCTATTCAAAAACTCACTGCTACCACATTCCTTGATTGAAACTGTTCTTCATGTACACCGGTCAACATACTTAGCTATTTCTTCCTTTACCAATCATGTATAGATATTAGTGGTTACGCTAATCATGTTAATTGAATATGTTCCCATCAATGAAAACCAATTATGCATTGTCTTATGACCGCACTTCATATCTCCTCCAAAACTTCCATAATGCCAACAATCTCCCCCTTTGGCATTGATGACAAAAACTCTGCCATGCATAACTCTGTACGTATTGATTTTCACTATTCCCATACTTTGACTGATACTCCCCCTTACTCTATTCATTCTCTTCCTTAGTATACTCATACTCCCCCTTTTTTACAACAATGAAAAAGAATAAAAAAATACATAGAAAAATAACATTCTATCAAAGACATCCTTGAAGTTTGTCTTTGTAGTCTCCAATGATATCTCCATGAATCTTACAATCACTCCATATATAGAATCTTCCCATGTATTACCGATGCTAACCCCGCTATATCATTCAAAGTACTCACCGCTGGTAGACTTAGTGTGGTTTCTGCAATTTTCACATTCTGTTGCATAAGGCCTACAGTGGTTGCTAAATAGGTATGCATATCCATAAGTGTAAAAATCCTTTTATCCCATTCTTCTTGCAGATTCCTCACTATGTGTGTAATCATTTTGACCTTAGAAATGTATTCTGATGCTAAACTAGTAATGGGATCAAACTATTCAATCAAAGCATTAAGCTCTCATTGATCATCATCTCTCTTCTTCTCCAGGTCCTTTGTAAAAGATGTTAACTTTGAAACTTTTACAAATATTTTTCCTACCTCCTGTAAGATTTCCTTCACTTTGTTCACTTGAACCGCAAGAAACTTTTTACCCAATGAAATAATCTCCTTCAACTTGTCAGTTTGTAGCTTCTAATACTCTTTCATTGCCAACTTTATTGGTGCATTATCCAAATTAGGTACTTGATCATAAATGACTTTGGCCAATATACCTAGATGATCAATAGGTTTATCTTGTTTGTCATATCCCACATTAGGTACTAAGTTTTTAAGGATGTTCTTGGCTCCTTTCATTATTCTAACCTTCTTTTTCTTTCCCTTCAATCTGTATCTTTCTTTTTTCTCCTTTAGTCTCTTAGATTACTTCATCAACTCCTTAAGAATCATCTGAGTAATATAAATAGTTGTTTGGATTTCTTCATCTTCAGGTTCTCCTTCATCCTCTTCCTTAGAACTAGTTGAATTATTTTATTTTATCTTCTTCATTGTGCTAGTTTCACTAGTTAGGTCTAACTTCCTCTTCACTTAAAATATATCTTCATCATTCTTTTGTTATTTGTCTTTATGTTCTGACACTACCTCAATAATCAACTCTTTTGGTGCATTAACATCAATTTGAGTACCAATTATCTTTATTTTCTCAACTATATCAATGATAAAATTATCTATAACATCATTAATCTCTCCATCTACTGTCTCTTGTGCTTTTTCCTTCTCTTCTACTGATTTGTCTTTAGTTGCAATCTCATATTTCACTAGATTTTTCCATGTATCCATCGTCTCATCTCTTACTGATTGTATTTCTCCAATGAGAAACCTTGAGACTCTATTCCTTATCTTAAATTCTCCCCTCATTTCTTCAATCATTATCTTCACATCCTCAGTTGTCAAATGAGGTTGAAAAAGTGCAATTTCTTGTTCCATCATCACTTTATCAATCTTCAATGCTTCTCTCCATCTCTTATCTACTGCCTTATATTGTTCCTTAGGTATAGCCTTGTACAATTAAATTGGCACTTTGTAAAATGTATATAGACTCTCTACAACTGCATTCCATCTATCTTCCTTTTATCTTCATTGTCAAATTTACTAAGGGAATTTATCACATTTTTCATTCTTCCAAATTCCTTAACATCTTAAAATATGCTGTCAATAGTAATAGCGTTATCAATTTTGACATTTTTTACAGGAATATTTCCTACTAAAGTGGACTTCTTCCCACTAAATATTATCTTATTTTGTTCCTTATCAGACTCAGTTTCAACTTCTTCTACTTCATCCTTCTCCTTAATTCATTTATGGCATTTTAACTCTTTATAGCCTGATGCCTTCACTTTCTTTCTTTTGTAAGTTTGTTGAATACTCACAGGTGACTCCTTTATTGGTTTAGTCATAATAGTAGTAGTAGATTGAGTTTTTTTTTGTGATGAACTCCTAGTGACTCTCTGAGGTGTAATATTTTCAACTTCAACTTCAACTGACTTGATTTCTGTAGCAACAAATGTGCTTTCTTCCTCACTCTCCAATTTCTTCCTAACTTTAGTCATCATTTCTTGTGTAATGCTACTCATTTTGACTAAGTTTTCAACCTGTTTCCTTACTCTCTTTTAGATTACCAAGTTTTCAACTTGTTTCCTTACTCTCTTTTGGATTATGGGTGCCCTCAATTCACTGTTAATTTTTAGAGACTAATCTTAATAGGTTCCAAACCTAGGTGTTGAAGTATCAATAGGTTTTGACAAAAGTACATCAACATGAATAGTGACTAAATCACCATCTACCTCATATCCCATAGTTGGTACCCAAAATTTCCTAGGATGAATTTCTTGCAACATACATGTATTGTTATCTACTAGAAAAAGAATACCATCTTTATATTTTTCAGCAATACTAGTTGGGATTCTCTCTCTAATGTGCATTTTCCCTTTAAAATATTTGAAATATCCCCATATAACAGTATTAAATTTTTTTACTAATGTCCTAATACATTAATCTACATTAATACCAGGTTATCCTTTGACCATGTAATAGGACCTATTCTAAGAAATTGATTTTGCAAGTAGAAGAACATACATACCAGAATTGATCCATATTTGAATGACTATTTATTATCCTTCTTGATCTTCTCCATGTTGATGAGGAACTAGCTCCACAACATCTCACGTAGATCATATTTGGCATCTTCCTCACCATTCTATATGTAGCATAAATTATTCCACCAGGTACATTGTTCAACTGACTAGACTGGTATACTCTATGTCCAACCACCATTGAAGAAAACCTTTCTTAGTTATCTTCAATGTATTTGATAGTCATAGCTCTGTGATCTTGTTTGGATTTGGTCAAGAGAGTAACCAAACTTGTAGCAATACTCTGTAGAGTTGGTGCCTCAATGGTCGCACAAAACCTAGTAACTTGACTGATTAGCTCCTTTTTAATTTTGTGTGGCTTTTCTAGCGAAATAAATTGGTCATGGAATCTAATAAAAAAATCTTATCCAATCTGGATAAAAATAATCAAGAAACTATACCACATATATAAAACCTTTGTGCATCAGATGCATATGCTTGTTATTTAAAATTTGATCATTTCACAACTTAATGAACTCATCATAGATCTCATCATCTCTAAGATCTTCCATCTTACAATGGATGAATGATCAAATGTAAAGTTTGTTAGCAATACACCATAGGGTATCGAGGATAAAACACCCATTGGATCATTCTCATTTTCCTTCATCAGGTGTAACTTGAATATGGGTCTCAGCTCATCCACAACATCGACTAACACATGGGTATCCGTAATAATAGAAATCAACTCTCTGCAACAATACTTTTTTAAAATATTCACAATACAAGAAATAAACTTCAACTTCACCAATTAATTCTATTTGACAACTAATATAATTTACTGCTCAAAATCTTGATTCAGAAACACAAATAGCTCTCACTTTTGAATGTACAAAAATTCTCCAGTAAAACTTGTTAGAATGAAAAGTAATAAGTGAGAATAATTTTCCACCTTTATAACGTTTGAGATTGTATTCGTTATTCTCAATGATTAATAGTGCTTTTCACTGACCATAATGGTTAAAACATAACATCCATTATATGCACGCACAAAATCAAGTATAACACTTTATCTTTGCTAATCATCATTAAATAAAAAATAGACATCTCAAAATGCATATGAATCTTACCACTCTTGAATCTAGGTTATTGGTAAATGATTTAACTATAAGTGCTCCCCCTAAGAAAATAATGTTCTTAGCTCACCGATGGTCTCTCCACATTTCTAAACTTATGGAGTTCTCATCCAAGTCATAAGATTTCAATACACCTTTCTTTACCAATGAATTATTCATGTCACTTCTAACTTCATCAAAAATTGTAATTTTCTTTCCTTTCCTATCCTCTGACTGGTTAGGAGATTGATTCTTAAACCGGAAGTCTCTTGCGAGATGACCTATCTTATGACATACAAAACATGCCATACTAATTGACTTCCAAGGTCCAACATTTCCTCTCCGAGATCTCATTCTGCAATTTACAGCTAGATGATCATATTTACCACATACTGAACATGTAGCATTGAATTGTCTTTCCCTTTTGATAGTATTCACCAGTGTGACAGGTAACCTAAGTGCATACACTCTTCACGTAAAATCTTCAACTTTGTGTCTAAATTTATTGCATGTAAAAAAATATCCATCAAAACTACCACTGCTAGGTCTAGATAGACACTCATAAGTAGTATGACCATACTTATGACAATTATAGAAATAAATATGAAAATAATAAGGTCTATTCATCAGCTTTCTCCTACAAAATTGAAGTTTGACCAGGCTTTCCATAGTTATAACAAGGGTTCGTTAGGTTTCTTACATGATTTGATTAGATCTACCTTGTGATCTTTCTGTGGCTCCTTGGGTTCAGATTTAGAAGACTCACCAATTTCAATGTTGACCTATGTAACCAAGGCTGGTTGTGTCTTCATGTCTTCTTTGGCTCTTCAATTGTTCATCAAGATTTTGTGAACTTTCATTGTATTGTTGTTGATTGCAGAATGTTGACAAATGAAATTGATGATGATTTTATAGAGTATGGTTGTCATTGCTGGAAAACCATTACATAGGTAAGAAATTTTTGTGTAAGTATATGAAGTTATAGAAATATGTACACTATTATATCAAATCGATAAATAGAAGTTAAGTCATAAAGGTAACTCATGAACAAGATAATAGGTGAAGGACATAGAGGTTAATGAAGACAAGTTTTCTATTGGTACATTGGAAAGTGTAAAGACAATAGGTATACTATGATTTTTGACCGTGACTCTTATGTCACACTAGTAAAGGCAAAAGTGAAGATACCACCAACCGGTCAGTTCAGTGAACAGGTAGAAGCTAAAGGTTATTAAAAAAATTTGATTAATTGGCTAAATAGGTAATGATGGTGGACGATTCAATGAATCTAAACATGAAAAACATAGTACATTGTTCAAAGAGTTGAATAAGTTAATTATTAGTTGTGTACAGATTTATGAATGAATCCAAGGTATGTTTTGGCCAATAATTTTGAAGGACTATTTCACATTGGGGATAAAAATTTAAATTTATTTATGGATGATGTGGTAAGTATTTCAAGTTTCTATGAGTTAGTTATGATTGATAAAGTTATTTTAGGGGGAAAAAAAAACCCTAATTAGGTTTATAGTTGAAGGTAAACATGATATATAAGGTTATATGATGATAACTGCTGAGATAGTTATCTAGTTGGGAAGCAGTTAAAGTGTTGTTGAAAAGTAAGATCTTAGACAACAATTATAGAGCTATTTCCAAAGAGGCTACATGATTAAATTTAGAATAAGAAAAGAGCATCAAGGATATGATTACCACTCAAGAGTGCATATCACATGTCAATTTTTATTGTTGCATTCCTAATTGTTTCAACAAGTTTAAATACCTTAACGAGGTAGTCTCTCACAAGACTTTATTGTAAATCCCTTAACATTGTGAACACTGTATAAGTGGGATTAAATCCTATAACAAGGTAGTCTATAATAGAACTAAAGATACTTCTAATAAGTTATCAGTCACTCCTAATAGGGTGAGTCACCTAGAAAGTGACATATTGTAAGCTCCTAACAGAGCATTCTTTTTGCTTGCAGTGAGAATATTGTGGGTTTCATCACCACTGTAGTTTTTCCATATGATCAAGGGTTTCCATGATAAAAATTAGAGTTTTATGTGTGTGCATGTGTTTTCATTTGAATCTTTTCACTTTTACTTTATAATTACAATTATGTGCTGCATATTTTAGAAGTTTCTTTTGTTGCTATTTGAAGGCATAAGTAAAAGTCTAAAAGTTTTATTAGTACTAATTCAACACCCTCTCAGTACCTATTATTTCCAACAACTGGTATTAGAGCTCAAAATCTCTAGAGGAAACATTTGAAAACTTGGGGAGTAGATCTGAGGAGATGGAAAGATATAGGTATAGGTAGTATGAGAAATAGCTGGTGGAAGCCAACAAGATGATTGAAGAATTGAAGAACAAGCTTAAGACCTAATTAGACAAAAGAAAAGAATTATCTGAACAACTGAAAGAAAGTTGAGACAACATTGATGAATTATCTGAAGGAAGTGTTAACTATGAAGAAGCTAAGGATGAAATATAATATCTGAAGGAAGTATTAACTATGAAGAAGCTAAGGATACCTAAAAAACCGGTGAGTGTTCTAAGAAGAGAAGGAAACATGAGTGTCACATGCAATATTTATAGAAACTATGGACACATGGATATGAATTGTTGATTGAGGAATTTTATAGGTAATTCTATAACCTAGAGGAAAATAGGTATGACATGTTTTTATCATCACAAGGTTAGACATATTGCAAAAGATTGTAGGTACATGAACCAGTCACCAAGAAATGAAGATAAGAAAGGTAAAAATACTCTTAATGTTGAAGAAGTGAGGAATGTGATGAAGAAGATATGGGTGAAGAAGGAAGAAAGTAAAATAGATTCCAATGCATCGATAGGTAACCCACCATCCTCTGGCTCAGGGGATTCATCCTTAAAATAAGAAAACAAGTTTTTCTTTGGGACTAAATTTCATTGTTATATCTAATGGTTCCCTTATAATGATGAGCAGTAATATATGTTTTCATAGTGAGATGCATTGATGTTAATTTTGATGAATTACATAAAGATGAGTTGTTATGAATCACTAATTTTATCATTTGCAAAAAAATTATGTACAATACTATATTTATCTTTAACCAGTTGAATTTATAATCAATAAAGTGATATCGATGAACTACATTTAATGTTTGTACCAACTAACCATTAGATAAATTTTTGGGCAAATAAATTATAGGCAAACCCATTCATTATTTACCTTGCATTTCAAAGAGAATTTATAGGAGGAAAGTGTAATTTTATATTATGATCGATTGTGAAAACTATTTGAGCTGATTACTTACAAAGATTTGAACTATGAATTTGAAATCCCTAATTGATTTATTTAGAGGAGCACTAGTAAAGTGTGAAGGAATTTGGTGTGTTTGAGTTAAAAATAAGAAAATCTATTGAATCACTATGACATCAAGGATTGGTACACCTAAATTGATCAAGATTACAAAGGAGGTAGAACCAGAACATAAGTTACACCTATTAAAGGCCACAAAAGTTGAAAAAATTGGTGCATTATCCCTAATTCCACCTCATGTTCTATTGATTGAAGATGTAAGAATGTTTATACATTGTAATATTTTTGTGTTGGGAAATGAATAGATACAGAAGGAATACTTGACAATGTGCAACACTAGAGAACTTAAGGATTAGTTCAAACATCTTCAAACAAAGGGTTTGACACACATTTTGGATTTACCATAAATATTTAAGGAGTGTATTTGATATGTCTTGATTTATTTTTATGATCAATTCATACGGCTAGACCAACTGATCAAGATCATCAAGGAGTTGATTCATCTGATCACATGTTTCTTAGCAGATAAGGACCCATGTACCCTAAGGAAAATATTCATAAATATGGTTGTATAACTCACTAATTCAAGACAAGATCATACAAAAATGATGAAAGACGACATTGAAGATCAAGAGGTTTGATTTTCAAAAATGATTGTTGGCTATAAGGTATACCAGTCATATTGATTGAATAGTGTGCCCTACGAAGCTATTCATGTCGCATAGCGTATAGTAAAAGAAGGAACCAGATATGACCTAGATGAGGTGGTGAGAAAACAACCATTGGAAAACTTAAAGAGGATTCAGACTAATAAGAAGAAGGCATCAAAATTTTGATCTCTTTTGGTATGTATGTTCTTCTATGTTCATAATTTCTTCCTTGGTAAAGGAGTCGTAACATCGAAAAAAGATAGACCAACTTTATACCAAATCAATGAGTACATAGGTGAACTAGGTGAAAACGTAAATAATGTCATGTGGAGATATTTTAAGGATTTTCAGGACATAATGCACAAGAGGTATAGAATTCCTCCACACATTGCGGAAAAATATATAGACACTATATGTTTCTTAGTTGATACTAATACTTTCAAGATTCAAGCGGTAGATCCCTAAATTTCATGGTTACCTGAAATGGGAGTTACCTTGAACATTGAAGCATTATTGAAACTACTGGTTAAAAAGAAAGAAAAGAGGTATGGAACATTTGAGGAAGCTTATGAGAGAATTAATTTACAAATAAAAAAACCAAGAATAGAAAGATAAGAAAACAAGATCATAAGTCAGTTGGAAGAGAATTTTGTAACTAGTGAAGGGAGAAGTTAAACTAGTGAGAGAAAGAAGAGTATCCCATATTCTCATGCTAAGAGGAAAAGGAAGAAAGAAGATACTCAAAGTAAGACCCCAGAATTACCATCAGTGGTAGAAGTAGAAATTGAAAAGACTGATGAAGTTAAATCTTCTGAGGCTATGCTACCTGAGTTATCACAAACCATCAAGACAAAAAAATATGTAAAGAGAAAAAAATGAAGAAAAGTCAAAGGGATCTCCTAGAAAGAAGAAGAATAAGATACAAGTAGTCAGTGAGAAAATTGATTTAGAAAAGGAGATCACTGACATGGGGAAGTTTGGAAAGACAAAATTCCATATACCTAAGAGTGATACTAAATTTGAAAATGTAATAAGAGAAAATGGAATGATAGGCAATATCAGTAACTTTAAATTCTCTAAATTGTCTAATGAAGACAATAAAATTATTGAAGATCTATTGTATTTCATATTCACAAATTGATCTGAGTACCTAGTCAACTCAAAAATCATATTGTGGGTGAACTGTATAAAGAAATTAAAGTTAGATAGGATTGTGTAGTTGAAACTAAAAAGGAGATAAGAGAAAGGAAACTTATTTATACTATGAAACATTTGAAAATAAAGGATGTGGATGAAGCACTTGAGAAGTATAAAGAAAGATTCAGTATTGGTCACATGACTAAAAAACTACTAGCTGGAAAGGAGGATATTGAAGAAGAAACAATGGTGATATGGAAAAGGATATACAATGTAGATCAACCACAGGTAATAGACACAATAGGTACATCTCGAGTAGATGATAATTTTACTTTGAAAGAGTTAATGAGATATGTGTTAGGTAGTATTCCAAATGTTGTTACTCATATTTACCTAACAAAGGATTTAGTTGATGATGTTATGGTTGAAGATATCACTGAAAATAGAAGCTCTTCTATGGTTGGAGTTAAAGTTAAAGATATACCACTTAAGTCTCTACTTGATGTAATCCCTATTGAGATCAATGATGATGTAGTTGACATTGAAACAAATAAGGTTAATGAGACAAAAATGAGTAAGGAAACAAAATAGGTGGCTGAGACCACTTACCAACCAAAGGACACAACAAAACATATAAAGGATATAGAAAAAGGTGAAGCAAATATGATGAATCTATTTTGACAATGCTTAGATGTATTTAAATTTATGATTCACAGTCCATGTGGACATGATTTAGCTTTTTCTATTTTTATTCGATATCACAATATGATCATATGACATGAAAATGTGAAATTTGGTTTAAATTCTGTAAATGCTTCATATTGGTAGGTTATATAAGCAATTTCCATGGTAGTGAGAATTATTAGTTAAATATTCATGTTTGATCTAGTTCTAAATAGTGATGTAAACATTTTGGTTAAAGGAATATATTATAATGTGAAATAACATGAATATGTTTTTTTCATTCTTGGACTACTGATGCCTTGTTTGAGTGTGCAGGAGGAATAACCATGGTTTCAAATTGGGGAAACAAGATTGGGCTAAATTGTGAATATCCTTGTGAAGCCAAGGTTATCCCTAAAAGGGAAATAACCTAATTGTAAATGTGATATTGCATGATTGTAAATTAATTTCCTTTTTATTTTTCTAATTCTTTTTATAAGCAAGCCATTTTTTAAATGTGAGGTGCTTTTGTAGTGTCAATTGACACATGTGTTGTGACATGGCATGAAATTTTGGTATCAGAGCATGTTTCAACCTTGGAACCTTAGACCCATTGCATTTATCCTTATTAACCTTTAAACTTTGCTTTAACTTGTAGGATGCCTCCTATCACTTGATAGGCTTGCCGATGTGGGAGAGGGCAGGGTCATACCCATGTGGCACTAGCTCATGATAAGAGAGAAGAAGAGGTTGCTAGGGTGGATGCTGAAGTAGAGCAGGAACTTCCACCTATTCCAACCCCGAATCCTAATCAGGAGGTACTTAATGCTCTCCAGAATCTAGAAGGGATTCTTATGGATAGGTTGCCACTTGGAGATCAGATAGCGAGACTAGGGGGAGCAGCCCATGAGTGAAGTAGGAATCCTCCTCCTTGACTAGTCGAGGAGAAGATAGAGCAGGATGGGGAGTCTATTCACATGGTAGGACCACTCCTAGGGTTTTTACCTCAGGTAGGTAGAGGAGCACCCCAAGATGTGGGGGACCAGGTTAAGGATTTTCTCTACCTCAGACCACCACCCTTTTCAAG
This sequence comes from Thuja plicata, assembly GCA_018584345.1. Classification (NCBI taxonomy): domain Eukaryota; kingdom Viridiplantae; phylum Streptophyta; class Pinopsida; order Cupressales; family Cupressaceae; genus Thuja; species Thuja plicata. Next base: position 2,177,302 of record MU226059.1, on the reverse strand, counting down.
ATCCAAAGATAGGATTGAGGCCAAGGCATGGTTACTAAGTTTAGAGAGATGCTTTGGGTTGCACACATGTGAGAGCAATGTGCAAGCTAGATTGGCCATCCTCTTGTTGAGAGGAGGCCCATCGATCTGGTGGCACCAAGAAGTGTACAAGAGTAACCTGGTTATTGACATCCTCACCTAGGATTCCTTTTTGGAGAGATTCAGAGACTATTACCTCTCAGAGCATTATAGTAAGCATTGTATAGATGAGTTCCATGATCTATAGCAAAGGGTTTATCTGTTTCTTAGTATGAGAGCAGATTTCTTGAGCTCCTACCTCATGTAGAGTACATGAAGGAAAAGAAGCTCCATGTCAACCACTTTGTTAAGGGGTTGAATGCATATATTTCTGGACCAGTGTGCATGGTGACACTAGTGGATCTATGAGAGGTTTTAGAGAAGGCCTTGATTGTAGAGGAGGTGTAGGGCAGAGGACATGATACTCGGGATCGGTCACAGACCAAAATTATGTACCTTAGAGTATAGGATATCATAGACCCCCTTGGAAGGGGAATCAAAAGAATTCATTAGGGACCTTAAGAGCCCCATAGCCTTAGACATAGTAGAAATAGTATATTTAGAGGACTAGATTGGCATAGGGACAATAGGGCTTTAAGCCCAAGCAGTGGTAGGCATAGGGGCCTAGGAAAGACCAGAGGTCATAGGAACAATTCACACCTCCAATGAGGACTCAACAAACCTCTTAGGGTGGTTTCAATGGTTCTAGAAGGATAGAGTGATCATAGCACACCAGATCATAGGGCATATAGATATAGTCCTGAGGGCCTTGTTTCACATGTGGTGCCATAGGGAAATTTTCTACGGATTGTCCCCAGGGTGGTAGTTCACGTCCAGCAACATCTAAGGCCATGTTTGGGGACTTGGATAAGTCCCACAAAGTATTTGCAGTGGTTGATAAACACCAGGATGAGCATTAGGCCACAATGATCGAGGCTGTAGGTATGATTAGATGTAGTACCATCACTATCCTTTTTGATTCAGGAGCTACTGATTCTTTTATTTCCCTATTTGTAGTGGAGAGATGTGGGATAGTGGCAGCTAGACAAGAGGTAAAATGGGAAGTGGAGTTAGCATATGGTGCTAGGGTATCAGTTGGTTCCATACTTAGGGATTGTTGGTTGCAAATAGGAGACATGACCTCCAAGATTGATTTATGTATCACCCCTCTCAGTTCTTATGATGTATTCCTTGGCATGGATTGGCTTTGCACCTACAATGCCAAGGTGGATTGTAGACAGAAGAGGGTTGAATGTGTAGCTGGATTGGGTTCACCCATGGTTATTTCAGGGGTCCAGAGACCCATATCCCTTTGAGTGATCACCACCATGCAGCTTAAGCACTGCATGCACAAGGGATGTCATTTATTTTCTATTACCATCAGTGATAGAGAGGAGGATGAGGAGGAGAAGGGAACCTTCCTTGATGATTTCCCTATACTATAGGAGTTTGCAGATGTCTTTCCCTCATAGATATTTGGTATGCCTCCACCTAGGGTAGTTGACTTCCACATAGACCTTGTGTTAGGAGCTATACCAATATCTAGAGCTTTGTACAGGATGACTACTCATGATCTCGATGACCTCAAGAGTCAATTGGAGTAGCTCTTGGAGAAATGGCACATTCGCCCTAGTGTTTCACCTTGGGGAGTACCCATCATCTTTGTTAAGAAGAAGGATGGATCTCTTAGGCTATGTATGGATTACCATCAGATAAATAAAGTAACTATCAAGAATCGATATCCACTCCCTAAGATCAATTATTTATTTGATCATCTTCTGAATGACTGAGTATTCTCAAAGATTGACCTAAATTCTAGATACCATCAGTTGAGGATTGTGGAGAGTGATATCCACAAGATAAATTTTCACACAAGATACACTATGAGTTTACCTTGGTTCCTTTTGGCCTCACAAATGCTCTACTAGTATTTATGAGTCTTATGAATGGAGTATTCCATACATTCTTGGAAAAATTTGTTATTGTGTTCCTAGATGACATCTTGATATACTCTCGTAATGAGGAGGAGCATAAGGAGCACCTAAGATAGGTTTTGCAGTGCATGAGAGATAATCAATTATATCAAAGTTTGTTGAAGTGTGCCTTCTTTAGGTTAGAGGTCCACTACCTTGGTCACATTATATAAGGAGATGGTATCATAGTCAATCCATCGAAGATTAGAGCTATCATAGATTGGCCAACACTTAACACTATGTTAGAGGTCAGGAGCTTCATGGGGTTAGCAGGTTACTATAGACATTTTGTTGAGGGCTTCCCTAGAGTGGCACACCCTATCAAATCCCTTCAGAGAAAGGGAAAGAGGTTTGAGTGGACAAAGAAGTGTGAGAAGGCATTTCAGGAGCTCAAGAGAGCCCTTACTAGCACACCTATCCTAGTAGTGCCAGATTATTTAGAGGACTTTATGTTGTGCATAGATGCATCCTTAGATGGACTTGGAGTAGTCCATATGCAAGATGGATGAGCCATTACCTACGAGTCAAGGAAACTCAAGACTCATGAGATTAATTATCCTACACATGACCTTGAGCTGGCTGCAATGGTTCATTCTTTAGTGAGGTGGCGTCAATTTATTTTGGGGAATCATTTTGAGCTCCATTCAGATCACCAGAGCCTCCAGTACATATTCACCTAGCCTAACCTTAATTCCTGATAGAGGAGGTGGATGGAGTTCCTTTGTGAGTATGATTTTTATGTCCACTACATCAAAGGGAAGGAGAATGTTGTAGTAGATGCATTGAGTAGGAGGTGACATACACTCTCCTCCTTGACTACTTGTATGGATTTGAGGGATCACATACTTCAACATTTTCTTGAGGATGAGTTTTATTTAGAGTATGTTTGGTTAGATCAAAATTAGGGACCCCTTAAGGGGAGATTTGACGAATTCTCCCTAGAATCTGATGGGATTCTTCATTATAGGGGTGGCATATACGTCCCTACACTCGGTGGGTTGCATGAATTGTTTATAATTGAGGCTCATAGAGCACCGTATGCAGCACACCCCAGGGTCAATAATTTGCATGCAGATCTAAGGTAGGTCTATCACTAGCCGGGTATGAGGTTGCATATTGCTAGTATTGTGGCTAGATGTTTAGAGTGTCAGAGAGTTAAGGTAGAGCATAGTCATCCAGGAGGACTTCTTCAGCCATATTAGATATTAGTGTGGAAGTGGGATACCATTTCCATAGATTTTATTGGTGGTTTACCTATGTCTTCTTTCCATCATGATGAAAATGGATAGTTTGACCAAAGTTTCCCACTTCTCACCCATGCACAAAACTTTCACAACACCTACAATAGTTTAGGTATTCTTATGAGATATTGTCAGGCTCCATGACATTCCTCATAAGATCATATCAGACCATGATTCTCTCTTTACCTCTTCATTTTGGAGAGAATTACATGCAACATTGGGCACCATACTCAATTTTAGTACAACCTATCACCCTGAGATAGATGGGAAGACTAAGAGAGTTAATCACGTATTGGAGGAAATGTTGCAGATGTATGTTATAGATCACTAGACTAGATGGGAGGAGTACCTTCACTTAGTAGAGTTTGCCTAAAATAATGGGCATCACACATCCTTGGGTATGACTTTGTACCTGGCCTTATATGGGAGGCCATGTCAGACACCTTTGAGTTGGGATAGAATTGAGGATAGAGTTTCAGTTGGGCCAGAGTTGGTTAGGGATATGGAGAAGCAGGTTGTTTTGATCAGGGAGCGTCTTAGAGAGGCATAGGATAGGCATAAGAAGTATGTAGATGCGAAGAGGTTAGATAGAGACTACATGGTTGGAGACAGGGTATTTATGAGAGTGCATCTGTATAAGAGTTTGATCCATTTCAGAAAAGGAATCTAAGCTCGCACCCCATTTTGTAGGACCATTTGAGTTTTTGGAGAGGATAGGACTAGTTGCCTATCGTCTAGCGCTACCACCTAGCCTATCATGTATCCACATTGTATTCCATGCATTTGTGTTGAGAAAATATATCTATGATGAGTCTCACATTATTTATTGGGATGCTTTACAGGTGGAGTTGGATAGACAGTTGGCTCTGGAGCCCACCTGCATTTTATCTCGGTTGATGTTGGCCCTGCGAGGGTGAGAGCTGGACTAGGTTAGGGTCTAGTGGGATTGCTACGATGAGGTCACAACCTCATGGGAGGATACAACACGCATGAGACAGGATTACCCCCACCTTTTTGATGAACTCTAGGAGGAAGTTCATGCCTAGAGGGGGAGGATGTGAGGTCCTACCCTTACCATCCATTTCAGAGCTGCTACTGTTATATCATATTTATCTGGATGATACGTTTGTTTTGATACATTTCATTTTGGACCTTTTATAGTATAGATATCATATGATGACTCTATTTTGATGATGCTTAGATCTATTTACATTTATGATTCTCAGTCCTTGTAGACATGATTTAACTATTTCTATTTTTATTTGATATCACAATACAATCATATGAAATGAAAATGTGAAATTTGGTTTAAATTCTACAAATGCTTCATATTGGTAGGTTAGATAAGCAATTTCCATGGTAATGAGAATTATTAGTTAAATATTCATGTTTGATCTAGTTTTGAATAGTGATGTAAAATTTTTGGTTAAAGGAATATATTATAATATGAAATAACATGAATATGTGTTTTTTGTTCTTGGACTACTGATGCCTTGTTCGAGTGTGCAGGAAGAATAACCATGGTTTCAAATCGGGGTAACAAGATTGGGCTAAATTGTGAACATCCTTGTGAAGCCAAGGTTAGCCCTAAAAGGGAAATAACCTAATTGTAAATGTTATAAATGTTGTAAATGTGATATTGCATGATTGTAAATTCATTTCCTTTTTATTTTGCTAATTATTTTTATAAGCAATCCATGTTGTAAATGTTGAAGAAAAAAAATATGAGAAAGAACAAGAGGAAGAACAAGACAAATAGACAAACATGGAAACTGATACAAGTAAAACTAGAATAGGTGAGCAAAGTACCAAAGATAGAGTTGAAACACCAAAGGATAATACCACCAATGAGAAGAATAAAATGAAGAGAACATAAGAATATGATGAAGAAGAAGCAGAAGAAGAAGAAGATCCAGAATTTTATATTCTAAAGAAATACATTAACAAGTTAAAGCCAAAGGAACATATACTATTTTCAAGAAAACTTACTGAAAAGGATGAAAAGAATAGGATAAAGTAGAAGAAGTTCAATAAGAAAATATTGAAGAAAGAAGTTTCTATACTTTTCGATCTAGTTCCTGATGTAGAACTTGATGATGAAGCATATATGATTGATTAAGTCAAAAGATTAGTTGATGCAATAACTAGTCTAGATCATGTCATGGAAGAGGAAATGATAAAACGAGTAGAGAAGATATTGGAGAAGGAGATTATGGAGAATCTATTGCAGAATATTTCTCTTGAGAAAGTTTAACTATTTGAACTGGTCAAGGAACTCAAGGAATCACTACTTGGAGTTGAAAAAATATTTAACAAAATATCTATTCTGGCCAACTTCACTACAAAGATTAAGATAAAGAGGGAAGAGATGGAAACAAAGTTAGCTACACTGGTTAACCAATTAAACCTATTGAATAGTTCTATGATGGATTATAATGCAAAAATGAAAGAATTGATCTACAAGAAAATGGAGCTCAAGGAAGTGTTAATCTCTAAGTTATGTTGATGATTAGTGACCAACACTTAGTCATTCACCAAGGCAGTTTTAGTTGGCTATCACTATGGCCGAGCTAAAACTATGCAAGACCGAGCAACATTGCCAAGTAGTTTTTCAGTTTGCCTAGTTACATTGCCGAGCCGAGAAGGATACAGAGATATTAAGTGCTGAGCGACAGACAGTCAAGTGTCGAGCAGAATAGTTTTTGTATACATGTCTAGAATGATACAAACTTCAAGGATAAGTGATCCAGCCAACTTATATAAGATTTTTGGGCCAACTTATGTATGCATTTAATATTCTTATACAGAGCTAGTTATGCATTTAATTGTTTTATCCTATGCATGACTCATTGTAAGCATTAATTGTTTTACCATCAAGGTATGGATATCAGATCTTGATCGTTGATCTAGATCTCACTATCAGATCTGAACAAGTATATTAGATTGCTTCTAAATCCTATTTTGTAAGTGTGTATGGTGTGTGGCGACTGCATTTCAGAAGTTAAATGCACAGAGGGTTATTTTGTTAAGAAGCAGAGATCAAGGAGAGTGATAACACAGTGAACAGTAGAGTAAAGATTATATCAGATTATGAGATCATAGAAGGTACTATAAAGAGGAGATCTGTCATTAGCATCAGAGTGCATAATGAAGGATCAATACTTGAGACATTCTAATCATTGTATCAGGTGAAAATCTCTTAACAGAGTGGTTCTAGCAGACCTTTCTTTATCTCCTAA
>MU226059.1:2145369-2158921 GCA_018584345.1 Thuja plicata | reverse complement strand
GGGAATGTCCATAGAAGAGAAATTGGTTTAATATTTTAGTTTAGTTCTGATTGTAAATTGTATTTGTAAATCATTTGTACAGATTGTATTCATATACTGGCTTATTAAATCAAATTCTAGTTTTGAAATTCATTAATGTATTCCACTAATACTTAACTCTTACAGGAATTGATAAATTGTTATAAAGAAATGAGCAGTTTTGTTTATATCTACATTCATTTTCAATTTAATGAAAACTTATTCTAAATCTATTCATTCATTTATGAAACAGAGCAATACTCTACAGTTATGTGTACATCTAGATTCTTTTTCAATGTATGAAATCTAATTCTAAATCTGTTTATTCATTTTAAAAAAATAGAACAATACCCTACAGTTATGTTAACAAAATACATGAAGGAAATATAAGAGTGCTTTTAACAATGTTTGAAACTCAAACTTAGATACAGAATTTGTAGCTTTAAATCATGGAGAAATCCTAGTAATTGGAATAACAAGGAACTTGTTTAATAGAAAATTTACATTGCTGCCCTATTAACTTCCTTAGAACTGTTAATACAAAATTTGAAAACAAATTTTTATTGTTTATATAACAATCTGTTAAACATTGTATAAAATCAGACTTACAAATGTAAGTGCTAAGTGCAGGATTTTAATACTAATCCAAGGAATAAGTAACATAGTCATAAAATCAGGAACTCCTCAATCTTCAATTCTGGACTGCACCATTAAAGCCAAAACTCCAGACCTGCACAAATAAGACTTTCTCCACATGGCCATGGAGCTCTCCTCCCAGCCAAGGCCATTACATGGCCACCCCCGAGCTTGGGGAAACAAGTATAGGACAGGGTAACACACAAGCACATAACAAAAAACAGAACTGACTTCAAAACACACAATTCACAATACTCCCTTCCTAGGTTTAAACAAAGAATTCAACATAGAATCCAATTGGTGGGTGAAGGTGGAATTACATTTGGAGTCACCATGCTTATGTAATAATAACAACAACAAGTATGCAGCTTTCACAAGCCCCCTTTAAAACCCCATCAAACAGCTCAATACTAAGAGCAAAACATCACTCCTTATGGCCCCCAGAATTACACCTTATGACCCCCAATATAAGCTGGTTATCATGGCTGCCCATACAGCTATGCACTCAACAAAAGCAATCCCAACTCTATACCCTTCACCCCAAGTTCTCCTACTTTCCTCCCAAGGATGAGGATTGAACTTACACACCCTCAAACAAGACATTTTCAAGCAACAACAAGGAAAGAACTAAAGCTCAAAACTCAGATTTTAAAACAGCTATACCAACTAATTACATACTTCACAAATGGCAAAGGAATAAAAAGAACAATTCTTTCACAATTCACATCATATACAAACAGAGAACAACATCATATTTAAACAGAGAACACAATAAAATGAACAAGGTTTGGGCACCACCAACCTCCTTCCAAGCAAGTGACTGAATTAGTGTTGAAGTTTTGAACTTGCTCCCTTCCAAGCTTTTTGTTTCACAACTCCTAAGACCAGGCCCTTAGACTCTTTCTGCAATTTTCTCTCTTTTTACTTAGCAACCCCCAAAAACCAGATTTCTTACTACTTAAAACCATCCAAAATTAGTTAGGTTTCTAGATTAGAACAAAAATGACACTTGCCCTTCCACATGTTTAAGGAATTCAATTTCAACATGACCAAATTGGTGGACAGCTAAGGAAAGATTTCCAATTTTTGTGCCTAACAAAAATGACATAATTGGGGGGACTTAAAGGTGGCCTAGGAAGGTGAAAAAGTAGGAATTGAGCCCCCCAACCAAATTCCTAACCTTGGGGTACTCAAATTTGCATCAAACCATATCCTAGGGCTTCCCAAAACCACTTAAAATAACCAAAGATTTATGCATCCGAAAATGAGGTTGGTTTATCAAGGTTTCGTTGGTCTCATACACCACCTACTAGTTTGGGAAATGTTCAATATTATCAAGGAGGAGGTGGGATCCAAAATCCACATCACATGCCAGTACAACTAAAGTGTCAAATGACACATCACCAAATAGAATACACATCACAACCTATGTGGCATGCTTGTGTGTAAAACATTTAAACATTTACACAAAACAAAAATCACTTACAATATACAAATTAAACCTTTTTCAATCATACAAAATCAATCATCACATTCACAAAAGAAAATACAATACAACAAGGTCACACTCTCTCACTAGAGTCGACCTTGGATTTATGGATTGCACTTGGTCCTATCTTGTTTCCCCAAATTAAACCATGGCCATATCCCTGCATGCTCAAACTCGATGTCAGTACTTTATGAAAACAACTTATAATAATAAACATTTCAACATAAGATGATAGCATCTTCTAAACAATATACATGTGTATACGTCTACATCATATAACATTACATACTTGCATAAGCAAGTGTTAGCATCATATTCTAGAACCATGATTTCATTAATGAACATAATATCAAAGATAACAGAACAAAGCTGAATACACATATCAAGGTATCAAAATAAGCATGTGTATAGATATAAAGAATACGGTAACTGTGATCATTAACAAAACCTGTAACAAGCTACTCATAAAGTCCAAAAGACGACATGCATAAACCATAATGTCAATACTCAAAATATCATCCTGATGAGTCAAGTGTCAAAATGAAAGTCAGACTAGGACAGGTCAGGGTAGGACCTCACACAAGTGATCACATCATCTCCAACTAAGAGAAAGAGGTATGTAAGGAATTGTATTTAAAAATTCTTATCTTACATCACTTCCTAACATGAAATGTACAAAAGTCCATATCTGCATATGTTAAGATGTACCAGGACATATTTTGAAGACAAAATTCCAAGATGAGAAAATTCCACTAATAGGTGCCAAGTACTAATCATGGACGCTAAAGCTGAGCTCTTTAGTGAAGTGCTGAGTTTTATTGGCTGAGCAATTTTTATGATGGCCGAGTTTAGTGAGCTGAGTAAGATGCAAGTTGTGTTAAAGCTGAGGATACCTAGCTTGCACTAACTCAACGGGAAGAACATTCAATGCTCACCTACCTTGACGTTTTGAAGCTTATAAAGGATGAACAGTCGACATCTCATTTTTACCTTGTGATTTTTTACTATTTAACAAAGCGATTGAAGTAATTTGTAGAATTGATCTTAACTGAGTTAGCTACGAAGATTTCATCAGTGTTTCATCGATAATCCTAAGGTGAAAAGTGAACAGTACAAAGAGCCACTTGCTGAGGTACTCTATTTTTCATCTCTCGAACCCTAATTTCAAAATTATGGCTGCAAGTTCTTCCACACTAGCTAAGAGTATGGAGGCAGAACCAGAGCAAATTCAGTTGATACAAAGTGATGAATGTGAACCTCTCAACTTTCAAGTTGTTCTTGAAAGTGCAATTCGAAGTGATTTAATGGGACCCCTCTCATCCATTCCACCCAAGGTACTCATGATTCATGATGTTTGATCATGTTATAGGGTCAAGATTGGTGAAGTAGGAGATAGTGAATTGAGGAAATCCTATAGTAAACTGTGTGAAAATGGAGTTCTGAAGGTAGAATTCAAACATCTAGCTAACAAAGGGTTAACTCGTGCCCTAGATTTTCCCCAAGGTTTCAAAGATGAATGGATTAAGGTTATCCTTAGCCGAGTTCATGGCATGTGTATGTGGTTAGATAATGGACCAGTCAAGATCACCAAAAGCATGATTCATCAAGTGACTATATATCCTATAGTAAATGGAAAACGAACCATGAGGATAACAACAAATAAGAAATTAAATTGAACACTGGAGCAGTATGGAATAACAGAGGTATGACTATCTCTACAATTACTGACCTAGAACTTGATTTTGGAGTAAGGGTAATAGCACATAATTTCTATCAGTCTAGCAGATTAGATAGTGTTCTCTGTACAACAGTTGATCAGGCATGGAAAATTGTGAAGAAGAGTCACACATATGATCTTACCGAGCTACAACAGACACAACTAGCCGAGAACCTAGCATCAATCAGAAAGGCTAAGAGCTCATCATGTAAGTTTGGTTCTTTACTAGTCTGTATATTTTTCTACATTGAGGATACATTTCCTACACTGGGAAATATTGTTTGGAAAAAGGATAGGCCCATTACAGTTCAGATTAGTGAATGTATTGAGAAACTAGGAAGCAATTTCAATAGCATTATGGGGAGATATTTTGTAGAATTCAAGAAGAGAATGAGATTAAGGACTAGGATTCCTAAGTCACTAGTGGAGAAGCACTATGAAGAAATATATTTTCTATTTGTTACAGATAATACTTATATCAAGGTTGTGACTCCTAGGATAACATTCTTAGAACCTTTTCCATATGAAATCAATGTTGATGAAGCATCAGCTACCATCATTGCACTCCTAGTCGAGGCAATTGATACTACAGAAAAGAGATTTGGAAATTTTGATGAAGCTAAGGCTAAAATTTCTAGAAGTTTGAATGAGGGAACTATGGAGAGGAAAAGAAAGAAGATTGTGAAAAATCTGAAGAAAATGGTTGGCTTGGGTAGAAATGAAGAGCCTAAGGATATACCTCTAGGCCTAACCACTAGACAAGGTGAGGATATTTCTATAGAGGAGGAAGTAAGTGCATCAAAAGAAGTTACTAAGAGAGCTAAGGGCAAGAAACCATCAATTGTCATAGTAACCAAGAAAAGAAAAGCTAAACCTAAGGTTACACCTCTTGCAGCTAATCGTTCAAGGAATAGAGCATCTACTATTACTTCCATAGTAGAAGTACAAACTAAAGTATATGGTAAGAGAAAAGGTGCAGAAAGTAGTTCTGGAAAGGAAGCAAAGATTGCTCCTAAGGCTGAGCCAAGTAAGCCAATAAAAAGACCGAGAAGGAGATTAAATTTGGGACAAAGAGTGATGAGGAGAAGATAGAAAATGATGAAACCAGAAACATACCTACAACTCAATTCAAGAAACCAGCAAGTATTGATGAGGTATGTGACACTTTGAGGAATTCCGCAGGGTTAGCCACATTTAAGTTCATTAAGTATGAAAAGTCAAAAACTGTAGATAGGCACAAAGTACAGGAAGTACTCTTGGACATGATGAGTAATTTCAAATTAACTTCAACGGAGATAGGAAATCATGTGCTAGATGAACTTTATGATTTTCTATCAAGAAAATGGGAATTTGCACTTGCCACTGAAAGACAGATCAGGGAAGGAACTCTAGCGCAGGTAATACTGAGCTCACCTCAAAACAAAGAGTCAAATTTATTGAGGAGTATAGGAGTAGGTTTGTTCCTAAACTTAGAGGATATGCTATTCTAAAAAATGACATTGAAGGTTTAGTACAACAAAGCACAAGGATTTGTAAAGAGATCTTTGGACTGCTCATTCCAAAAGATAAGAAATTTGGTGAGGGGACATCTGGGCAAAAGACAAAAGAAGTTGAAGTCAAGACTACCCCTGAACCACATATAACACAAGGTCAAATTGCCATTGAACAAGACAAGACCAAAGATGCATTAGATGCAACAAACTATGTTGATCTGACTGCAGACAGTCCTTTGGATTATATAGTTGATGATCCAAGCAATTTGAATGCTGAGGAACAAGAGATGCGAGTGGTAAAGACACTGCTTCGCCTATTAAGGTAACTGATATAGAAGAAGGGAAGACCACAACATCTGATGAAATAATTGAAGTTGTCAGTGATAATAAAGGTGAAGAGAAACAACAAACAAATGAACAAGAGGTAACTTCACATAATCCGCCTATTTTAGAGGTTCTGAAAACTGTTTTAGATAGTGGAGTAGGGATGAAGGATATAGTTGATGAGCCTAAAGAAGAAGAGGCAATGCAAGTGTTGGTTGATCTACCACACTCTACATCATCCACTCCTACAGGTCCTAAAACTAGTGGCATGCCCAATCCACAAATAATTTTGACAGAATTAAAAGAGGCATTGGACTTTGACACTGTCAAAGGGAAAGGTATTATGCTGCTAAGCATAAGTTCTCCAGAATTGAAGAAGAAGAAAATCTTCAAGAAGAAGTCTCAGATTTTAGATGTGACATTAGATGAAGTCATTGTAATTCCACAATGGGATCCTAATGAGTTATATTTTGAGCAAATAGGGACTCTTCAAGAATTGCTTAAGAGGAAGAAGAGATAGGAAGAGTTGAAGATTGAACATAAACAAAAGTAGGTGTTGCATGACATCAAAGAAATATTTGCAAAGGCTTTTGACTTACAGGATGAAATTCCTCAAGCTCCAATCATTAATAAGCTAGTAAACATTGTATAGAAGGTAACTAATGAGGACATAGACAACAATGAAAAGCTTCTGCAATGGTCCAGGAGAAGATTTGAGAGAAAAGTTCTAGAGAAAATCTTAGAAGAGATTGCCACAAAACAGGTTGAACTTTCTATTCTTGTAGAAACTTTAGAGAAAGTTACAGCCAATGATTATTCTTTGTATAGGAAATTATGTGATGTTGAATTTTTCACAAAGGATAATCTATAGCTTGTTGAGAAGCTATAGTTAGATTTAAGATCAACTGGTACTACTTTGGGTAAAGATACTACTTCTAGTTCTTTACATTTTAATAAGTTGATAAATGCACAAAGGAGAATAGCAGAGCTTAAGGATGGAGATGGTCGAATAAGGGCCAAATTGATAACTATTTAGACAATCCTGTTGCCTCACTTGGAGGTAATACAAAAGGAAATATCAAAAGCTAAGGAGTTATCACAGAGCAATGCATATCTATTGACTGCAGAGAGTTTAGTGAGTCTAGCTGCCGAGCTAGAAATCAAATTGGAAGTTATGAAGATTGTAAAGGAAAGATGGGATACTACATTTGAATCCACCTTGCAGCTTCATAAACAATTTTAGGATAAGTACAACTTAACCCCACTAGAAATCAATGGCAAAAACAAGGGGGAAGTTAGTAAGGAAATTAGTAAGGAAGTATGAAAGATACAAAATAATACATCAGTACAGTAATAGGTACACTTGTATATAATTTTTGAAGGCATGTAAACTTGTATATTATTTCTGAGTATATTCCTAGGGGGAGTACTTAGTGTACTTAGGTAATATTTTGATGAAATGAATGGAAGTAATGATAAGTGTTTTTGCCACTAATATCAAAGGGGGAGATTGTTAATCTCTAAGTTTTGTTGATGATTAGTGACCAACACTTAGTCATTCACCAAGGCAGTTTTAGTTGGCTATCACTGTGGCCGAGCTAAAACTATGCAAGGCCAAGCAACATTGCTGAGCATTTTTTCAATTTACCTAGTTACATTGCCGAGCCGAGTTACACTGTCGAGCCGAGAAGGATACAAAGATATTAAGTTTCGAGCGACAGACAGTCAAGTGCCGAGTAGAACAGTTTTTGTATACATGTCTGGAATAATACAAAATTCAAGGATAAGTGATCTGGCTGACTTATATAATCTTTTTGGGCTAACTTATGTATGCATTTAATATTCTTATACGGAGTTAGTTATGCATTTACTTGTTTTATCCTATGCATGACTCATTATAAGCATTAATTGTTTTACCATCAAGGTATGGATATCAGATCTTGATTGTTGATCTAGATCTCGCTATCAAATCTGAACAAGTATATTAGATTACTTCTAAACCCTATTTTGTAAGTGTGTATGGTGTGTGGCGACTGCATTTTAGAAGTTAAATGCATAGAGGGTTATTTTTTTATGAAGAAGAGATCAAGCAAATTGAGAACACAGTGAACAGTAGAGTAAAGATTATATCAAATTATGAGATCATAGAAGGTACTGGAAAGAGGAGATTTGTCATCAGCATCAGAGTGCATAACGAAGGATCAATAATTGAGACATTCTAATCATTGTATCAGGTGAAAATCTCTTAACAGAGTGGTTCTAGAAGACCTTTCTTAATCTCCTAATAGAGTACTTATTTTATTGTAAGTTGAAATCCTTTAACAGGGTAGATTGTAATGATCTTAAGCTCTTAACAGGGAAAACCTTTCACAGGGTATATTACATTTTGTAATCAAACATTTGTAACCTTAATAGGTACACTTTATTACTGTAGTAGTGGGGAATTTTGTGGTTGTCATCCCCACCCTAGTTTTACCTATTTGGGTTTTTGGGTTACTAAGTTATTGTGTTATGTGTTATTTATTTCATTGTGTGGATGCTATTTGAGATTACATTAGATTCATATATGTATGAATGTGGATTATTTTGTTTTAAGTGTTTAAATTTGAAGATCTGATTCACCCATCCCTCTTAGTATCTTGCTTTCCCATTATTGTATTTCCAACAGGAAGAACAACGCATGATCAAGATGAATTTTCTGTAATTACAAGGTTTTATGACTCCACACATGGAAATTATCCAAGCATATATTAAGAAAGCTGAAGTACTGATAGGTACTCCAGACATGAGTATAATTGACACTGTGGAGGATCTGGCTTCGGTATTAAATGGTCATCACATTGCCTTAACAATTATAAAGGATTCATGAGAGCTTTTGCTTCCCAGTGGAAAGGTATATTTCAAGACTATATTTGATAAACTATAAGGTATGAACACCCTTGTACATATAATTTATGATAATAGTCTTTGGGATTGTTGCGAAAAAAGGGGAGTATATAGTCTATGGTACAAAGGGGAGTCATAGATTTAAGGGGAGTATACAATTAGATATTGGGTATAGGTTGTTTTGAAAAGTTTTGAAAATTTCACAAGTTTTTTCCATCAATGCCAAAGGGGGAGAATATCAATTGCAGAATGTTGACAGATGACATTGGTGATGATTTTATAGAGTATGGTTGTCATATTTGGAAAACCATCAAATAGCTAAGAAATTTTTGCATATGTATATGAACTTATAGAAACTGGTACATAGTTATATCCAATCGGTAAAGAGAAGTTAAGTTAGAAAGGTAATCGGTGGATAGGATAACAAGTTAAGGGTAAAGGTGTTAAGGAAGACAACTTTTCTATCAGTACATTGGAAGGTGTAAAGACAATAGGTATATAATGATTTATGACCATGAATCTTAGGTCACACTGGTTAAGGCATAAATGAAGATACCACCAACTAATCAGTTGAGTGAACAAGTAGAAGCTGAAGGTTATTAAATAATTTTAATTAATTACCTAAATCAGTTATGATGGTGGACGATTCAATGAATCTAGACAACATGAAAAACATAGTACATTGTTCAAATCAATTCTTAGGTATTTGTGTACAACTTTGTGTATGAATCCAAGGTATATTTTGGCCAATAATATTGAAGGAATATTTCACATTGGGGATAATAACTTAAAGTTTGTTATGGATGATGCGGTAAGGATTTCAAGTTTCTATAAGTTAGCTATGATTGATAAACATATTTTGGAATTAAATAGAAACCCTAATTGTGTTTATAGTCAAAGGTAAACACAATATAAGGTTATATGATGGTTGCTGCTGAGATAGTTATGTTATTGGGAAGCAGTTAAAGTCTTGTTAAAAAGTAAGATCTTGGACAATGGTTACATATATATTTCTAGAGAAGCTATAGGATTAGATTCAGAACAAGAAAAAAGAATAAAGGATCTAATTATCATTCAAGAGTTTGCATGTCACAGATTAATTTTTATTGTTGTATTACTAATAGTTTCAACAATTTTAAATCCCTTAACAAGGTAGTCTCTCACAAGATTTTATTGTAAATCCCTTAACAGGGTGAAAATTGTATAAGCGAGATTAAATCCTCTAACATGGTAGTCTATAATAGGACTGCATATACTTCTAATAAGGTATCCTTAACTCCTAATAGGGTGAGTCACCTAAAAAGTGACATATTGTAAGCTCCTAATGGAGCACTCTTTTCTACTATAGTGAGAAGATTGTGGGTTTAATCCCCAACGTGGTTTTTCCCTATGTTCATGGTTTTCCATGATAAAAATCATAGTGTTGTGTGTACCTATTCTTTCGTTTGATTCATTTCACTTTTACTTTATAGTTATAGTTATATGATTCATAGTTTGGAAGTTTCCTTTGTTTCTATTAAAATGTATAAGTAAAAGTCTGCAAGTTTTATTAGTACTAATTCACCCCCTCCTAGTACCTATTATTTCCAAGAACTACTTCAGATTTTCCTTTTCTTCTTTCTTAGTTTGAATTCCTTCTCCAATGTATCATTCTCCTCTCCAAGTCTTTCATTTTCACTTATGACCTATAGGTTCTCCTCATTAGTACCCTACATTTGACTATGATATAAGGTGTAATCCTAGATTAGGTTGACAAGCTCTTTATCTTTTGCCTTTAGGGCATCTTCAACTATTATTTTTCCTTCAAGGTCTTCACACACCTTGAGAGGCTAACTTTCAAGATCTCTTTTTAGATTAGCCACTTTTCCTTTAAGTTTCTTGTTCATATCCATTATATATGCAATCGCTCTTTAGATTCTTTAGTCATACTACCTTCAGATAATTGATCAATGCAATCCTAGATTTCACTCCCTTGCTCCCAAAGTTCTCTTCTTTTTTCAAGGGAGTACCTCAACTTTTCCTTCATTTTATTGATTACTTTGGTTTCTTCCTCAAGCTTCTTCTCATACCTGTAACTCTCCATGTTGGATTCTAGGCATCTTTTCCTCAAGTGGTTAAGCTTAATATCAAGAGGACCAATTCTCTGATACCAATTGTTAGCATTTAGAGGTACTAAGAGGTGGGGGGGGGTGAATTAGTACAGACAAGTACTTAAATAATTTCACCACCGATCTAACAAAGTTAATCAACAACTTCCAAACAGTAAAACATGCAATTGATGAAATCAAATAGAAGTAAATAAAATAAATAACTCACATAAGAATTACACATAATACATAAATTTTTCACATGGAAACCCTTTTAAGAGGGAAAAATCCATGGTGGGAATGCCACCCATAAGCCCACTACTGCAGTAAATGAGTTTGTCCTATTAGGAGCTACAAATACCCTTTCTGAGGGTCCACCCTATTAGGAGTGACTAGTACACTGTTAGAAGTACAATCGGATCAATTATGATCTACCTTGCTAGAGGATTTTAAAACTCCAATTAAGAAGTTACCCTATTAAAGGATTTACAATAAAGATCTATTAATATCTACCTTGCTAATGGATTTGACCCGCTGCAACTATTAGGGAACAACATAAGTAATGATCAGTAGAATGAAACTACTTTCTTATAATATCCACTTTTCTCTTTTTATTTTTGACAATGTACTGATCTCTACTTCTTCAATCTCTGATTGCCCAACTTGAAAGTATGATCACAACCCTAAATCAAATGATTTAGAACCTTACATAGAGATGTTCTTAGGTCACCTAATACCTAAAACATTCCACCACATTCATCCCAAAGGATTGACCAACCACCTAGAAATAAGTGTCAACAATACCTAATATGCTAGCCTCAAAGGTAATATCCATGTTTAGAACTAATAGCCGACGTCAAATCCACAATGTTAACCATTTTAATATAAAATTCTAATTGGTGACCCAATAGGGAAACTGTCTTCTCCACCAAAAACATAATTCACTCAAAAAACTGAATTAACTATTACGATTGGAATCATGGATTCCTCTTACCATATACAAACCTTCTCTATGATCACAAATCCATATCTACTCTAAAACTCAAGCACTACCACATTCCTTGAATAGAAGTGTTCTTCTTGTACACCGGTCAACATACTTAACTATTTCTTCCTTTACTGATCAAATACAAATCTTACCGGTCACTCCAATCATGTTAACTGAATATGTCTCCATCAATGACAACCAATTATGCATCATCTTATGACCACAGTTCATATCACCTCCAAAAATACTATAATTCCAACAGTATGATGCGCGCACGTGCACACACACACACACACACACACACACACACACACACACACACACACACACACACACACCAGATTAATAATTAATAATATGTTTCTCACACAAATCTTTATAATTGCATAAAAGAAATTAAAATTAACTCTTTTAGATCCACGCCACTTACATAAAGTCTAAAATATCTAATTGTAAGTTTTAATCTCCTAATAATTTTTCAATCCTAAACTTCAAAACCTAGTAAGTTATGAAAAACTAATTTGTTTAGTCAAATCCTATTTATGGTAACAATTATTAAATTATAAATATATAACCAAAGTTATAAAATATAAGTTTATGATATATTCATTAAGTACTATCATAATCCATTAAGATATATTAAATATCTAATATATCACTAATAATAAATCATATAAAAATCAATGTTAACTCATAAAATCATATAAGACTAATTATTATGATATTATTGGTTTGCAATATAACTTTACATGAAAACATATTAGAATATATGATATTTGTTTCAAGGTAGTCTACAATACTAATTTAAATATATATAAATATTATAATAACCCAAACTATTGTAGTGATAAATGAAAGTTGTAATATCCTCAACCAAAGCTTATAATAACTTAGGGCCCGTTTGGACCACGGCATATCGGCCGATATTCTTGCATTCCATATTCAGAAGACGGTATCCACTGTTTGTGGTCAACTGTGAAAGATGGAATTGGAATTTCGATATTCCAATTTGGCCAAAAAAATGGGCATTCCATCTTCCACTTGAAAAGGTGGAATTGGAATACCATCTTCGCATGCCCATTTCCGAATTCCAATTTAACGTGGGTCATCGGGTCCGCGTGGGCATTTTATAATATTTGACATCCGCATTTTCATTTCAGTGATAAAGGCATTTTCCTTCGTCCGCGTGCCTTTCTCAAAACCCTACTGTGCGGCGTGTAATGCTGGAGACCTTCATATGAACAGATATTATGCTCATGCTGGCTGCTGTATAGATTACCTTCCTTATTTTCCTGGCTTGAGTTAGATGCCATTATTGCTCTTCTGGTCCAGGTACAAGGTAAACATAATGTCATCCTTATCGACATGTTTTATGTGGAAAAGTTTAAGTTTGTAGTTAATACCATTGTAGTTAAGTCAGTATTGTTTTATGAATTTGTTTATCGTCAAGTTTGACAGTGCAGTTATGAATTTGAAATGGTGTGGAGGCAGGGAAAATGAGATTGACAAAGTTTTACAACCATGATACATGACCAAGTGTTAATATTGCATTCCCTATGTTGTTTAATCTTCAACTATGTTTAATCTTTTGTTTATAGGTTTCGGTTGTCACTGTTGTAAGGGATGTTTACATGCTCTTAATATTTTCTGGTCATTTTTCTTTTGTCATACATAAGAACCCTTATCGGGTCTTTTATTGGTTAACCCATGTTAGATTTTGATGTGTTTTAATTCTCATAAGTAGTATTTTTGTAGTCTGGCTTATACAAGTTATAGTTTAACTATGTCTTCAAACATTAGTTTTCGATAATCAGAATAATGAGATAATCATTATATTTTCATGTGCTGAACTAGATTGTGTAGAAAGAAGAGGCACCATGTAATATCCCCAAATAGGATATTAAAAACAAGACA
>MU226059.1:2118244-2135341 GCA_018584345.1 Thuja plicata | reverse complement strand
ATAATTTTATTTCAAAATATTATAAATATTCAAAATTGCATACAAATGAAATAAAATAAGTATTCAAAAACAAAATAAAATATTATAATATTATTTTATTGCAAAAATAAAATAAATATTCAAAAACAAAANNNNATATTATAATATTATTTTATTGCAAAAATAAAAAAAATATTCAAAAACACGAACAAAATGTGAAAAGCATCATAACATTTGAAAAAATCACAAATTGTTATAAAGAAATTAAAAACAAATTCTCATTCAGTGCATATTCCAATTCCAAAATGCGGCACCCAAACGCGGAAAATACATCTTCTCGGTCATCTTCCAGGTGCGTCCAAACGAGTTGAACACATATTTCGGATATCATTTTGAGGATATGATATTCTAGAATTGCAGCATATTCTAGAATTGACTATATCCGGCATTCCATATGCCTGCGTCCAAACGGGCCCTTAAACTATTGTAGCAACAATCATAAGAGAAAAATTATTGAAGTATTTAAATTCAAGATAACAAAGTGAGGGAAGATTTATTAATCCTATAAGGTAAAAGGAAAAGATGCAAAGTGTAGGAGATTGAGGATCTCAATCTAGTCAAATGTGACACAATTTTTTTTAGACTTTAGAAATTGGGTATAGAATCCCGTGTAAATTGTTGTATACTACGAAATTTTTTTAACATGAATAGTGACACTAGAACAACATATCCTCTAGCACCACACTGGCTAGAGGGAGATTGGACCTCATGACCTTATGCATTAACATAGGAAGCTCTTGCCTATTGAGCTAGATCTCTAGTGCACGGTGACATAATTGAGTTCATAGATTATATGTGGAATTTTCACATGCATAAGCATTCCTCAGAGGTAGTAAATAGACCAAAGAGAAGTTTCAAGTAAAAAATGGATAATTTAAATCATTTGGAGAGAGATTCAAGGAAATATTTCCTTTTTTATCTAACTCAAATAATTTTGAACTCAAAATATTATGAAAGAACTCAAAATATTATGAAAGCACATGGCTTATGGCCTTTGCAAGGTAGTTGAACTAGTTGAAAGGATGGTGTAGGAATATAGGGTAGTTGAACCAATTTTTAAGATATTCAAGTATCTAGGAGTAGTTCCAACATAATGAAAATGTTTAAGACTCAAGTCAACAACATGTCAAGAAGGGATAACTTTAAGAAACCCCCTCCCCCCCACCAAGAAAAAGTGTAAAATCCTCGCGAATCCAACATTATCTTTGGGGGAAAATTTTAGTAATGATGGCAAAATTTTTAAATTTAAAAGGAGATTTTTTTAGTTTGTATTGGAAATTTTGTTTCTAATGTTTAAAAATTCCATCAAATCCTAGTGAATATGTCATTATTGTTGGGGAAAATATATAAAGTATTAGTCAAAATTTTTTCCTTTAAAGGAATAAATATTTAAGTGTATGGGCAGAACGGTTCACTATAAAGGAAAAAATATTTAATTGTAGTGGAATTTTTTTTCTACCATTTGAAAATTGCAGAATTTTATTGGCTAATCTTTCATTATTTAAGGGAAAATATATTTTATTTACTTTTTTTTTCAATCCCTTGAAAATTCATATTCTATTAATAGCCATGTTTCATGAGTTGTGACTCGTCATGTTGGGCCAATACCAAATGGAAATTGATCTAATTAATGCAACATTATGTCAAGAGAATAATGCCTTAAATAGTTGCCAACTTGTCTATAGACTCTGCATGATTCCACACATACCTAATATCCATTGTTTCACCATTTTAAGTGTATTATTTATGACCATTCAATGATCCTAGATCAATGGATTAAATTTTATGTTGGCTCATAATTCTGAAGGAAACATAGTTCTCTAGAAAGTATGTAGAACAAAGACACGTATCAAATCTTAAACCTGCACCTAAATCTTGATTGTCGATTATAACTAGTTAGTAGGTTGCGTGGATGGTTGATAATGTTGCATGATGAAAATTAAATAATAAATAAATGTCATGTCACTGACATTATCTAACTATGATCCACTCATCATGCATGACTTGTAATTGGGTACTGTTACACTGTGATGCTATTTCTAATTTCACACACTCATGCATTTATGACACAGAATTACAGAGAAATATTTAATATTTATAGAATTTTAAAGGAAAAGGAATTAATAAGGTTAAAGAAGGAATTAAAAGCTATTTATAGATGATCTACGTTTCTTCATTCTTCAATTATCCTTTTGTAGATAAAGTATCAAAGGTAATAGCGGTTGAAGTTCTACCTTTGGTATAGGTCTTTAGGCTGTATAATTTGAAAATTATATTTTTGAAGATGTACACCCCTATCCATTTGATAAGCACATCAGAGGAGGACTAGAAGGCCTTTTTGAGCTTGGTCTCAGAGAAAACCCTGATATTTGTGTGTAAGGAGGTTGGGGATTTAGAAACAAGGATATGGAGATGGTGCTATGATGAGAGCTTCTGCAAAATGTTGACAGATACCATGTTAACACAGACATTACATCCCAATTTTTGGCATCTCATTTGGACCTCATAGGAGAAAAGGTGGATATGTTGATGCTGTTGAGGAAGGTTTTCAAAGAATAATTCATTGTGAATGATGTTCATATTATCATCTTTGTAGGAATAGGGGTGGGGATCCCTTGGGCAAGTGATTTACTTGAACATTTCCAGCCAGAAAAAAATGTGGACATGCAAACTTTTATTTTGAACCTGAATGCTGAGAAATTGACGTGCCATAGGAAAAAGAAGTGGGGATTTTCTCCATAAATTTTTTTTCTTGGAAAATTCAGTGGACTATAGATGGATATATGAATTCTTAGAGCTTATCCTCTCTGAAGAATTCTAGTTAGATGGAGGGGAAGATCCTTAGTGTTACCTATGCCCTAGCATTTTGAAATGAAGGGTATTTGTTTTTTGTTTTGATTTTTGGATATCATCATAGCACTGATCCACTGCTAGTGCCCTAGTAGTTTTCTTTTTTTTTTGGCTAGTACCTTGTAACGTCTCTCATTTTGGCTTTAAATTTTTAGAGGGACTCTGACTATTGTAATTTTAGGGAGCATATTAATTAAAAATTTTCAACTTTGTTTCAGTTTTCCTTTTATGGATTCAAAAAAATTCTTTCAGTTTATTTCTTTTGCACTTAGCATATTCCAGTTTATGAACGAAATGACCAAAATTATGTGTCATAATTTATGGAAAAAATTAAAATTAAAATGCCCTATGCAGTACCTGATTTAATAATTTGTGAATTTGAAAATGAACCAAATAAATGTATGTGTGATTTTATGAATCGTTAACAAAATGGAATTACAATATAGTAGCAACTAGAAAGTACTCAATTAATAATGGAGAGTTAGTTGAGAGTTATATTATAGATTAAAGAAAATACTCTTAGACCGTTTCTCTCTAAGGGTATTCTTTATAGTAAAATTATCATAACATATTTTATTAATGTGGTAGTACCTTTATTATTTTTCCCTTTAATATTAGATAATAAGTGGCTGAATCCACAGAATCAAATTATCAATAATTTTGCTGCCAAATGTACGACACTATAAACCGTAACCTTAATCAATATATTATTTTATAATATTTCAAATTTTATTACAATGTATAAGAAAAATGAACACAATTTGACGAATATTGGATCAGGATGATCACATTCGTAGATCAACGATGTTAGCTCCATTTCTGGGTGAATTTGTGAAGGTTAAAAAATTTCACAATCATCCTTTGGAAAAGTGACATGTGTCACATCTGCGTGTCAAGTGACAAGGCTAACAACCTATGGCACCCACCATCTAGAATCTATTGTGAAAATGGATACCATGAACCGTGGTTCGTTGGATGATCAAAGATCATTGAAAAGACTAAGAGACATCTGTCACTGAAATCTATTATTCATATTATATTATTATCATTGATTTCAAAATGAATAAAATTAAATATTAAAATTTTAAGCATATATCACTTATATGAATATGTTATGTTTATTATATATGGGTAAGTGCACAAAGATGGTGGACCAAAAAGGGGGTATAAGATGCCACTTTTTTTTTTCTTTTCTGAAATCAATAAACTCTGAACTTCAACGAGAAATTGAGGATAGTTACACTCAAAATTTTAAAATGTGACAAAAACAAGAGTTGTTCTACTCTGAATCTAGTTTCTAAACTACTAATTGATTTTATAAATGGTGGAGATTAAAGCCCTCAAAAAGGGGGAGCACAAAATGTGGTCCTTCTTTTTGTGAAAAAATATAACATAGCATCTAGTGTGCTCCCCCTAAAATGTTAATTTTTATTTAAAAAAAAATTAATCAGTCCAGTGAGAAATTAGCTAACACCACCTAGTTTATCCTAAAATTTTCTACTATTTTTTTGATGAAAGTGTGATTTTTTACCATTTTCCAAAGTGGACACATCCTAAAAATGTGAAATTTCTATGTGCTCCCCCTACAAATCATTGAAAACTAACTGAAAATCAAAATTCATTTTTTTTAAAGTGTGTACAATGGAGTCTAGTTTCTAAAAATGTAATTTTTTTCAAAATTTGATGAACGAGCCAAAATCTAAGCCCAAATGAATACACGTTGGTTTTTAACAAAAATCGGGCATACTTAGAAAATAAATTAAAAAATGAAAAGCTGAACATAAAAAGAATTCAAAATAAATTACATTGTTAGATAGCTATCAGAGAGATATACAACATCAAGTCGTGTTATTTTATTGTTATTGAACCACATGCAAACCTGACGGGGAGCACACAAAAAAAATTGTTATTTTTTCTATGTTTGCTGGAAAACACGTCTCAAACCTGTTTGAATCCTCCAGGCCTTTGGGTTGGAACTCCAAGGAAAATCCAAGCCTTAGGCTTGGTAAATATCAATGTCGTTAAAAGGGCATACACCCTATAGTTACTATAGGGCATACTCCCTATAGTTACTATAGGGCATACACCCTATATGACATACACACTATAGGGTGTACGCCCTATATTAGGCACAAAATGAAAAAAGGAGAGAGAGAGAGAGAGAGAGAGCTCTTCTCTCTCTCTCTCTCTCTCTTTGAGAATTGTCTTTGAGAATTCCTTGGTTGTTCACCATGACTTCATGTTGCAATCCTGCTTAGCTCTCCAGCTCTGAGTTAGAGAAACTAAAAAGAGAAAATTGAAAAAACATGTCATGAGACCCAGGGTAGTAAGAAAGGTCACTTCACAAAGAATTTACATGCAATATTCATATTGTGCATACCAAAAATAAGTTATCCTGATACACACACACACACAAATTGTAATAAGTTCTAGCAATGAGATTTGCACATGTGACATCCACTGGATTAATATATAATGTCAAACACTAGAGGTGAAACAAGTATTCAAAGATTCTTACAGATAATGCCAAATACTAGAAGTGAAACAAGATAATGTTAAATACTAGAAGGGAAACAAGTATTCAACCACTGTTGCATACCTCTCTCTCTCTCTATGTGTGTGTGTCTAACATAGGGTGTACACCCCATAGGGTGTGCGCCCTATGTAAGAACACAAAAAATGGTAATAAAGTTAAGAAATCGTGAAAGAGGCCCAATTTTAACTGTTGCTATCTATTTTTTACAGTCTACTCGACAAATATTCACTTTTCATGATGTTGAAAATCAAAAAGAAGTATATTCTATCAATTTGCAACACATTTTTGTTCAGAAGTCAACATCAAAGAATCAAAGTCAATCAATCTTCACCAAAATTGATCCATTGAGGCAAGTTTTTTATTTTTTACATGTGAATTATGAATAAAGAGTCTTTTTGTACATGCATTGCTATGATATGGATTTGTTGAAGAAATAATTTAACATATTGTAAAAGATTTCTATTATATTTTGAGTTAATATAATTTAGATTAATATTATAAAGTTTTACTTCTTGTAATAGATTAATATAATAATTTCATAATTGTAATGAATTCATATGTAGAAATCATCATCATGACAAGGAAACAAGAAAAGACTCTAACACCAGAAGAAAATAAAAGAGACAAAGAGAAGACAAGGAAAAGAATGAGATAAATTTGTGAACAAAAAAAATTGCATACCATAGAAGAAGATTTTCCTTTGGATGAGGAACATGAAACATCAATAGAAAGTAAGAGAGAATTGGAATTGGAAAAAAAAGGCAACGGATGAGAAACTTGTCTGCAATAAGACAATTGAATTATGAAGATGTGGGCACATCATCTATGAGTTCCAAAGTTGAAGAGACACCACCATCCAATGTTGGAGACACACCCTTATATCATCTTGAATGCACACCATTGTATCATGTTCAAGGAACACCATTATCTACATCCAAAGGTGTAGGCAAAAAATCATGTCATGTTGAACGCACACCATTATCTATATCCGAAGGTGTAGGCACAACATCATTTCATGTTGAAGTCACACCATTAACATCTCAAGTTGGTGAGGATCCATCTTTCACATCTCAATTTTAAGGCACATCAACTTCGGTAGAAGGTACACAATTGATACATAATGTTGTTGATGTTCATAATATTGAGGCCACTCAACAGTTGAAAACACCTCCTAGAATAATTTATAGAAAGCTAAAATACTTGATCAATATTGATACTAACATTTTGCAACAAATTCCTGACAAGATTCCCAAGCATACTTGTCAAAGATAAGCTATCCGTACTTGGAGATTATTTTTTGAGAATTTAAATATGACAAGAAGATGTAAAATATTTTTTGAAATGATGAGAAATCTAAAATTTAGGCTCATCATGAAGATTCTTGGGCTAAGAACGATGGATGAGTCAATTGAAAAATCTATTGTAAAGAATCTAATGACTGCATACATGAGAGTGTGGGTTCTAAATCACGCACAAAAGATAGTAATATCACACAATGTGTACTTACATCAACAATAGTAAGCACTCAAATGAAGAAATATCTACTCATTAGAAAGACAAGAAAAGCATTAAAACTAAGTAGAAAGTTTCTAATGAGAGCTGTGGGAAGGCATCAAAGAGTGGAAGATCCAAATAACAATGAGTTATGAGCATTTTATGGTAGACTACCGCAAAAGGATAAATCAATTGTTGAATCTTTAAAATCCATCATTGAAGACTTTTATAAGAGTACCAATGAGTATATCCCAATCAATGAGATGTTGTAAGAAGGAGGATTGGTAGTCTAATCCACATTCCACATCTGAAACATTTTCTTGATTCAACTCAGACACAATTCTTTGCAAAATTTATACATACATATCCTCAATTTAAAATTAGTCAAAGATATTTTGAAATGGATAAACCTTTTTATCTGAGGATAAATCACACATGCACAACTTGTTATTGTAGGGTATATTGATTTTTCTAACCATTTTGATGTTTATAAGAATATATGTGTAGATTTGCATTCTAACAATGTTTTGCAGGATTGTAACATAAATGACCCACCTACATCTTCAAGGGAATTATTTACTACAATTTTATGTGAAAGAGCATATGTGAAAGAGTGGATGGTCAAAAATTTTAAAAGCTCGCATGCTTGAATGGTACATGCATAGATTGTGGTGGCTTGCAACATTTGCCAATTTGTCAACATATGGAGAGTACACATGCAATTGGAAATGAAAAAGTGGATTTTGGAAAATATAAGATAGTCGTATATGCTCTAAAAGATGAAAAGGAGGCTAAAAGATGTGATTTAGTAATTGAAAAGATTCCAGTGTATCAGTTCATGAGTTTTTTTTTGTGACAAGATAGTGTATGAGTATGCAAGGCATACACATAGAGCTCGATGGTTGGATATGCAATTCAAGTTGTGCAAGGACACATTCCCACTTGATACCATTGTTTCAATTGTTGAATTCATAGAGAACTACACTCTAGAAACCACAAAATGAGGTGCAAGGAAAGTATTATAGCTCTCAACAAGTTGCTATATTTGTTCATATAGCATTTATGCATTAACCTAAAAGTACAGAGGAGAATAGGAACATATTGAGGGAGTATCATTTTTACATCAGTGATGATCATTCACATTCTATAGAGTTTGAACACAGTTTCTTTCATCTATTTTATGGTGATTTGAGTAATAGGAGCATATCATATTTTTGACACATCAGATGGTCAGACAATTATGCATCGCAATTCAAGAATTCTCAGATGTTTTATTGGTTGAGTAGGATGTATATGAACACTGGTATTCAATATATGTAGAATTTTACAAAGGTTGGTCATGGAAAGGGAGAGCACGATGGTGCAGGTGCATATATAAAAAGGACCTTAGCACGCAAATAATTAAAGTACAAAGAACAAGCAACATTTTTAGATGTGAGATGTATCATCCAGTGGTGTAATGCTACAATGGGTCTAGGTAATGAAGGTGAGTCTATGGTTCGTATATTTTTTTGGTTGATTTTTGTAAATTAATAGGATAAAGTGAGCTACACTCTTTTAGAAGCTCTAATGCAAGTTCATGTATCATCCACACATGACATATGGCATGCTTTTGTTCATCATGCGCAGATGAAGATTGGGATGGGTGTGAGTCAAAGGAATGGGTCGACAAATGGTCTACACAAATTTTGAGCCCACTTGACTCCTATCATCCCCCAGCAACATTACAATAGACACAAATGGAATCATCCATTGACTTTGACCGTTTGTTTGATCTAGTGCAACCAGGTAAATTTTCAACTCACAAATACTCTCAAACTTAGTACTTTATGATAAGTATTCATTAAATTAATCTCCTCGTTATGCTTCTATCATTGTAGAGCATGTTTTTTCTGTTATTGCACCTAAAGACAATGATGAAGGGATGAATTATTATTTGTGTCATTGTGTTGAGGCCAAAAAATAATTAGATCACTTGGTTATAAATGATGAAGGATTAGAATACCCTACAGGAGCAGTGATTGTAACTGGTACATGGATTAGATGGTATTGTATGAAGAACCCTAGGATGTGGTTGTTCAAAGATTGGGAGACACACAGGAAGATTCTTCATTATTCCAACCTTGTGGTTGCATCAAATGTCCGTTTGAAAAAATATGGAGGAAAACCACACAATAAAACTCTTTGGAAGGTTCGCGAGTACGACCATGAGGAAATACTTGCGACAATAAAGGGTAGGGAAGATTTGGCTGGTTCATTGGACTAAAAGTGAATCTAAAATTTTGTAATGTCAAATATAGTTGAATGCATGTGCATATAACATGTATATTTGTAAAGGAATTAATTCCCTTGAATCCACATTGGGTGGAATGTAAATTTCTCATGCATTACCCCATATGTATAACGGAAAGTTTGTAAGAATTAATAACATATTTTCTCTTCTATTTTTGGGGCAATACCAGAGTTTTTCTCTTCTCAGCTCTTTCCTGTTGGTTCTCATAATGAGCTGAGTTGTAAACATATTTTTCATCATTAATTAAAAAAAAATGTTTAACCTACAAATTCTAGAAATATATGTTAAGTTTATTGTCATGTTTCATGCTAGCACATTCTTTGTATATATGTATTTGCAAAAAAATTATTTAAACTATCAAACCACACATTTAAATCATTTAAAAATATTGAAATGCACTTTTCATGGCATCAAATCATCTCTTCCAATAGCTCTGGAATTCTGGGTGATGCTAGGAATGACCCTGTCATGGAGGTGAAGAGACTCGAACGTTGCCAACTGCTATGGAGCCAAGTGTCCGTCAAGGTGCACTAGGCAACAAAATTACCGATATTCAGGAGTCCATTTCTTGTATCTCGCAAGGGATGTAGATGTTCAGTCACGTACTACAATACCATGTCATGGAGGCCTTCGATAACCTATCTTTATTTTTGGAGATTCACTTCCGTTTTCATTTTCTGACCCAATCTTGGTTGATGCCAAAACTTACAATGTTGCACAATTAAATGCTGACAAATTGCATATCTTGAAAACCACTTGTCATGGCATCAAACCATATCCATGAAAAAATATTAAATGCCAGGTGAATGTTAGGAATGACCCTGTCATGGAGGCAAAGAGGTTCAAACATTGCCGACCGCTATGGAGCCAAGTGTCCCTCAAGGTGCACCAGGCAACGAAATTGCTGATATTCAGTAGTCTATTTCTTCGAGCTCCTGAGGGGTATTGAAAATATGTCAAGTACTACAAGACCATGTCATGGAGGCCTCCGATAACCTATCTTGGTTTTTGGAGATGTGCTTTTGTTTTCATTTTCTGACCCAATCTTGGTTGATGCCAAAACTTGCGATGTTGCACAGTTGAATGCTGACACATTTCATATCTTGAAAACCACTCGTCCTAGAATCAAACCATCTCCACAAAAAGCTCTATAATTCCAATTGAATGCTAGGAATGACCCTTTCATGGAGGCGAAGAGGCTCAAATGTTTTAGACTGCTATGGAGCCAAGTGTCCCTCAAGGTGCACCAGGCAACAAAATTGCCGATATTCAGGAGTCTGTTTCTCAGAGCTCCCAAGAGGTATCAATGAGCCGTCAAGTGATACAAAGCTGTGTCATGAAGGTCTACAATAACCTATCATGGTTTTTGGAGATTCACTTCCTTTTTCATTTTCTAACCCAATCTTGTTTGATGGAAAAACTTACAATGTTGCGTAGTTGAACACTAACACATTGCATCTCTTGAAAACCACTCATCCTAGAATGAAAATGTCTCTGCCAATAGCTCCAAAATGTCAGGTGAATGCTAGGAATGACACTGCCATGTAAGAGAAGAGGCTTGAACATTGCCGACCACTATGGAGCCAAGTGTCCCTCAAGGTGCTCGAGGGAACAAAATTGCCGATATTCAAGAATCCATTTATTAGAGCTCCTGAGAGGTATCAAAAAGACATCAAGTGTTACAAGACCGTGTCACTAAGGCCTATAATAACCTATCTCTGATTTTGGAGATTCGCTTACATTTTCATTTTCAGACCCAATCTTGGTTGATGCAAAAATGTGCAATGTTGCATAGTTGAAAGCTGAAACATTGCATATTTTGAAAACCGCTCATCCTGATATCAAACCATCTATGCTAACACCTTCAATTTGATGTGTAAATGCCAGGAATAACCTTTTTATGCTTCATAACTCATTCAAACATTTGGGACCATAATGTACTGGTGCATCCCTTAACATTCTTGTAGTGCCCTAAACAGGTCCAGTGGTCAAAATGCTCCAATAGGACTAAAATTGGCTAGGATTGAAAATTAAAAATCTAGGTTTATAATATGAAAAATGCATATTCTCATTAAGTATGAGTCATTCAGTAACAATATACATAGATACAAGTGCAAACATAAATATAAGACAAGCAATTTACAAAGCATAAGACATCCACATAAACATAAAGTAGTCTACATCAGTACACATGATATATTCGTAGAGCATGAAGAAAAATATATATCTCCAATAATGTCATAGATCAAATATGTCCAATAAATTTAAATTGGCATCGTGAAAGCCAAATGGATATAGAACATGTCACTTATACAATATAAAAAAATGTGTCCAGTAATGCCATATTGGCATACAACGATTATCTTTAATCTAGTTATTTCTTGGAAGGGGAAAAAAATAAATCCCGGGCTATCTTCGATCATCGCGTCGATGGAGATGCAGTACTCTTTCGAGTGCGCTCACTAGTCCTCCTATCTAGACTCTTCTACAGCTCGAGCTGATAAAATAAAAGGTATAAACATCAATAAATAATATACATAGGAATTTAATTATAGGATGACATAAAATAGAGTATTTGCTTACCGCTAACAAATAGTCGCTATATACATCTACCAAAGGGGCAGGTTGACAATCTAGATTAATGAGTCCCTACAACTATGATCAAAATAATATTTAAAATACATACATGAATATCATTAAATATTTCAACAATTCTAATTAAGTAATTTCTTTCATACCTTGGTCAATGCATCAGAACTAGCTATAGCTGCAGCTACGCCATGATTCAAACTATCACGAACAAAAGGAGGAGTCTATACTGTCATTAAGTAAAACTGAAACAACAAGAGTATTATGTAGTTATCAAGAATACTTATAATATTTTACAACCCCACTAATTAATAAATGATACCTCTGTGAAGGTGCCACCGCATCCTTCAGTGTGCGGTGTCGATGTCGTAGCTCCAACATCAAACTAGTGCACATGTATGGTAATTTATAAGACAACCATTAATATAAGAACAAACCACTGACTTGTTAATTATAATGCATTATTACATATATACCTGTTGACTAAATGATGTCGTCACAAAGCCAGGTGAAAGAATGGGATCATTTTCATGACAACTTTGACTCTAGATTTTGATCATAATTTGTGTACTAATTTAGTTATTCATTCGTTTATTAATTAAATATAATTAAGTAAATCAAATTAACATGAAAATAAACATACCTAAACAAAATGTGAATGAGGCCCTTCACTGTCTAAAGTCAACGTTGATGGTCTAGCAGTGAACTAATGTACATGCACAATAAGTTATGAGACAAATATCCATACAATTATAGAATAATTAAATGTATACTTTAAAAAATGTTTTATTTGATACATACTTATGGAGTTGATGTGGTACTATATAAAGGGTCTAGGTGATCATTCCCACTACCACTGACACTCTTTCCCTAAAATTTTCATCATAAACAATAGATACTAATTTAATTAAATTCATTCATTTAAAAATGAAATATGATCAAATAAATTTAATGAACTTGCCAATATTTACCTGTGTATCAATGCCAAATGTTGCATTGAGAAAATCATTAGTCATTAGTCCATCATCCTTTTCTTCTCTCTCGATAGTATCAAATGTGCACAGGGATCCACAAGAATGACAAAAATTACCCCTTGTAGACTGATCATGGTCACCCTTGACTAGAGGAGTGGCACACTGAATGAGAGTCTGTGTCAAAACACTAATTGTGCCTAGTGTGTCCACCTCCACCTACTACTTCACATTGTAAGGAATACTAACATGATCCACCTGTGGCTTGCCACTAGAAAACCTAGGTGCATTAGGGTCACGACATGCCATATGTCAATCAAATGATGACCCTTCACCTCTACCCTGAGACTCTAGAAAGTCAAAATAATTTGGCACTTCCTTCACGACAAACTCACAATAGAGTTTCCTCAGGAAATAGATAGGAACCTCATGATTGTTACAGGGAGGGGAATCAAAGACCATCCACCATCTGTCCTAAAAGTTTATTTTTATATCTTGATTCAAGCATCAATGAATTGAGATCCTTCTTGTCGTTGGTTTAAGAGTTTCAATTTCCCCTGGCTTTTTAAAGAGTTTGCAAATGTCATCTTTTGTGATTTTTTATTTATTTTTAAATGTCCTCATATGATAATTTATTTGCATAATATTGTTTTTGTTCTTCTCTTTTGTCATGCCATACATTTAGTTTCCCACTAACTAAACCTACATGGGTCAAGATTAATTCTAATGATTTTGAAAGTGTTGCCCTTCTAGGATTTGTACCAATAGAATCTTTTAATCTCCTAAGTAAAGATTCTATTTCTATTTTCCCTCTTTCTATTTGGTTTATCAAGTTTTCATGTGTTCCAAGAGGAGGTTTTTCGATTGGTGAGGGCAGTTGGGGTTCATTTTCTTGGTTATTTTCAGCATCCATTTGTTCATGAGGAGAAGATGGAGGGTTTGGTTGAAGATTTTCTGTGGGGAGATCATTCCTTCTTGGAACTTAAAATAAAATCTATTTTAAAATTCTAATTAAACAAAAAATTTAAGACAAGAAACTTTGACAATCAAATTTGATTAAAAACTAAAAATTAAACCTAAATTTCAATACAAATAACATACATGGTTGTAGAATCACTTACCTCTTCTTCCGGTTCAACCTTGATGACATCATAGAGCCATTTTTTGCTTCAGTTTGATGGAGAAAACCTTACAATGAATCGCGTACACGCTGTTATGAAGAGAAAAATAGCAAACCACGAGTTCGGGAAAAGCAAATAAGCCACAAAATTGGCTACCCAAACTTTTAGTAATAACTGAGAGGGGGGGTTGAATCAGTGGCCTCAAAAATTATCCTTTAAACTTTAATCCACCAATTAATACACCTCCGATTATTAAGTCCCTATAAGATGTATGCCTTGAAATATTTGAAACAATTTACTATTTGTCAGTTTACCTTGTCTGTCCTTATTCTCCTTGATTACCAATAAGCAACAAAACTCATTTAATAATACTCAGTAAATATGTAGAGTATACCAATCAATCCATAAATGCATATGTGAAATGTAAAACAATAAAGTAATAAACCATACACACATAACACAAGGATTTTAATGTGGAAATCCTGTTAAGGGAAAAACCACTAGTATCGGTAACCCAAATTTTCACTCTTTTGAAGTGAGCCATGTTAGGAGCCAACCCTATTTAAGGTTACAAACACACTATTAAGTACAACCTTATTAGAGGATTTTTATACATAGATTGTCACTAAGTATCTGGAATCTATGCTACCATCCTTGAATTAGCCTCTAGACTATCAATAGGCTTTATGATAATCTTACTACCATCCTTGAATCAGCCTCCTTCTTAGACTGTCAATAGGCTTTAGGTAAGATTTATGCTACTATCATGAGTCAACCTTTTTGGTAATCTATTAGGATATACCTCAATTATAAAAGACTGTTAAATCCTACTCTGTTAAGAGACTTAATGCTTCAATGGTTAAACTGAAACACAATGACCTATTTCTAATGCAACTTGAATTGTAGATATTCAGATCTATTTACATACAATACCTTTCTGATCAATGTATCAATTCACTTTCTTTGTACTTCACTTTTTTTTGTTCTGTGATGCTGTGCTTCACTGTTCGTCGGTGTCTACAGAGTTTTTTAGCTCTCCCTTAGCTTGATTAATCAGGACTATAAATTTTATCCTTCACCAGTTTCTCTTTAGCATCTTCTTTCAATTCAATCCCCCGTGTATCTGAGTGCTTATGGAAATGAATTATGCTTGTCTCTTATATAGACATGATATTCCTTAATTCTTGTTTCTTGATTCTTGATTTTTCGCGTGAAAAACAATCTAGCCAAATTGATTTATAGCTTTAACTCCTAATTTATCTCGTAGTTATCTTCTTTCCAACAGTACAAATCATCTTTAAATCACTTACTTAACTATGGTAAAATAAAACAAATAAAAAACTAGTTAAGTCTATCCTTAAGCTCCACCAGCTAGATATTTTGACATTTTCTGATCTCTTTGTTCTGTTGGTTAATTCTGCAGTTTGTCGGCAGTGACAACTGCTAGTTCTATTGGTGCAACTTTAGTTAGCTTCAGGATATCCATCCATCGGGCATCATTGGATCTTTATCATTGGGAAACACTATTTTCAGCTCATCGGGCATCCTGTGATTCTGCTTCATCAGGAAACACTGTCTTCTGCTCATCGGGCATCACTGTGACTTTATTTTTGTCTTTATCAGTGGTTTCCACTCCATTGGTGTTTTCTATCACTTAGTGAATACTTGACTTTAATACATCGCTAAAAACATAACCTCTGTTCCATTGATTCTCTAAAGTCTTTGGCATTATGTATATGACCATACAGATGATATCAAGTTGACATCAAATGACAATACAAATCATTAACTTATTTAATGTCTTGCATCATCTTCAACTTAACATTATCAAACATTCAATCAGTTACATGTCATCATTCTCTCCCTTTGACATTGATGGAAACACACTATATTATCACACTATACTATTTCTAATACAATATGAAATACAATTGTTGAGTTTCATCAAATTACCAAATAGTTTGTTTTGATAACTAATAAAAATGTCTGACCACCGGTAAGCTTTGTGTAAGCTTAGATTTGATTCTTGTAGCTTTCTCTATTTCTTCTTCTGATGTGTTGTGACCTTTGTCAGTGTCTATTTCTCTCTTAATTGTTCTTCTTCTTTGATGTCTCTGTCTTTTGTTTTCAACTTTGATATGAATTCTCTCCCTATGGATATGATCTCTCCTTGTTTGGAGTAATATGATAATGAATAGTTTTTGATGATAATATGGATATATTCTCTCCCTTTGACATTAATTCCAAATAAATATTTTCACAAATATCTGACATTCTATCAAAAAATTTCTTCCATCCATAATATATTCCTTGAATTTCCCTTATCCATCATCAATATAATAATTTTTCTGGGTGCTTGGTTCTGATATATATACCTTTATGTATATAGTTGTAGCTTTGAAGTTCAGCTTCTGCTTGCATCAATCATGAATGATATTCTGATAATATATGGCTGATGCAGCCTTCAGTCCTTTTACTGACTAGTAGACATGGGTTTGACCCCTAGTCTTTTTCTCAGGTACTCAAATGTATCCTTGGGCAGTGGCTTGGTGAAGATATCAGCTAATTGTTCTTTTGATTGCACATATTCAAGTATGACCTCTTTTTCTTGAACTTGTTCTGTCAAATAATGATACTTGATGGAAATGTGTTTAGTCTTTGCATGCATGACTGGATTCTTGGAAATATTTATTGCACTGGTGTTATCACAATAAATAATCACTAGTTCTATGATCTTCATATGCATACCTTCTAACAACTGTTTGATCCATGCAATATTTGAGTAGTTTACAGTAGCAACAACATATTCTACTTCTGCAGTAGACTGAGAGATACATCCTTGCTTCTTTCTAATCCATGTGACAAGTCTGTCACCCATAAAGAATGCTCCTCTAGTTGTGCTCTTTCAGTCATCAAGGTTTCCATCCCAATCAGTGTCGGTAAACAGTTTCAGTTCAAATTTGCCTTCTCTTCTATACCATAAGCCAAATTTCTCAATATTCTTTAGATATCTTAGGATTCTTTTCATAGCAGTCATATGTGATTCCCTAGGGTTAGCAGAAAATATAGCAACAATCCCTACTGCATGTGCAATATCTAGTCTAGTGTGTACAACATACATGAGTTTTCCTATCATTGATCTGTATAGAGTCTGATTTACCTCTATTGTCTTGTCTTCCTTTGTTAATTTGCATCCAGTAGCCA